>APFE030086495.1:0-10190 GCA_000404065.3 Pinus taeda
TAAAGCTTAACCTAACCTAATCTGACCTAACCTAACCTAACCTAACTTAACCTAATCTAATATAATTCCAATGATTACTACTACAGATTAAAAAATAAATTACATACCCATAAAGAAAATAAATGAAAATAAATGCAATTTGAAACTAAATACCATCTAATGTTTCTTTGACTCAGATCCCCTGGGATAGCCCCATAATGCAATCTTTCACTTCTCTAGGACAACATTCATGCATTCAATAACAGGTTGGATCTAAATAAACAAAGGATTCTAGTTTCGATGGTTAGTTTCTTAAAACCAAAGGCTATAATTGAAAGTAAAATTATTAAAACATAAAGTAGTGTAAAAGAATGAAGAACAATTTAATTAATCTAAGCTAAACTAGTAAAATGAAAAAGCAAATCATAGAGTAATCTAAATTAAACTAGCAAAAATAAAGGGTAGATCATTACCCAGGATTGAGGGAATTTTCCCAACTTGACTAATGCTACCAAAAATTCTTAAATCAGACTGAGATGATACACAAAATATTAGGAACAACCAACTTTCATTACTATGGAAAACCAACTCTATTTACAAAAAGTGCAACTTGTTATCTTGCCACCACAATAATCCTCCTAATCAGCTATCTATCCCGAGCATATTACATGAATGAATTTCTAATATCCCTAGCGCTATTTGAAATCCGAATATTTGTACAAGAAATAATTAACGTGGATCAACACTAATGCCCCAATCTTAGATTTTCTTAACCATGAGATACATTCAAGATAACAAAATGAATCATCTAAGGTAAGATTGGGTGATTATGCTCCGTAATATACAAATGCATCACATCAAATTATTTATTTAAATTGGAAAATAGCTAAGATTCATTCTCCTTATTGTCTTGACCACTGAGTTGATATCTTCCTTAAATCTTAGCATTATTTGGAAATATGGGCAAATTGTGAATTTTAAGTAGATTAACGTTAAAGAACCACATATATATTTCAAACCATAATGAATTTTTTAAAGCGGTTCATTAATTAACTAGTTTTCCATACTACGAACAAAACCTATGTTCTAGTATTTTCATATTCACCTTCATCACCTCGATAATTGTGCACAAATTTGGCAGTCCATAAACTTTGATATGTAACAATGTTTTAATATTGGAGTCTCAGATGTGCAACTTGGGTGTGATGTCACCAATATAGAATTAGTTTGACACCTTGGGATTCAAAACTCATGTGGCATAATTTCTTCTAGAGGGATGCAAATATTCTAACCATAATCAAGTAATGAAATGGAGTTACACAATTTATCATTAATAAAAAACACTTAAAATTCGATTAACTCATTAGAGACAAGAATTAATGAAAATAAGCAACTTTTACATCAAAGTGCATGTCTAAAATGTTTTGGGCTCAAAGGGTTAAAAATGCATAATAAAAAGACAATATGTGGTTTCAAGTGTAGGTTATGAGAAGTAAAAATAAAAATAAAGTGTTGAACAAAATAAAAAAATTGGGAGCCCAACGCTTCCCTTTTATCCTTTCTCCATTTCAACTTCTTCTTGCCCCCAGAATATTTGTGATGCTCTTTATGTTACCCACTTGATTTCCCTTTATTTTAGCCTATGTTCTTTAGGTATTGTGTATGTACTTAACCCTTGTCCACTAATATGGGCTTGAACAACATCCCTTACTTCTAAAAAGGGTTGTTTAGACTCCTTAGATACTTGAGGAGTACTTTTGTATTATTTTGAGAGATAAAAGACATTATGGTTGTGTTTCTAAATTTTTCATCTACTCTTGTATGCTTTACCCTTGCTTCAACCTGAAGGAATGTCATAAGATCCACTAGTCTTGTGCATACCCATTAGGGTAAAAATGTGATTTTATGAGGATTTTGAATCCTTCCACTTATTCATTGAAGCATCTCCCTCAAACATCAAGTTCTCTGTTAGGTTTTCTCACCATGTCAATGCATGTCTTAATTCTTTTTTATTAAATGTTAAAAATGTCATAAGAAGACATCATGATAAACTTCATAGATCTTACAAAGTGTAGGCTTGTATTTGTATTATGTGTGGATTCCTTTTAACTTAGAAGTCACATACTTTCATTATTTTCTTTATTATTAAATATCATGGGTGAATGCCATGGGTGGATACCAACATCGAATACCATGGGTAAATACCATTATGAACCCCGTGGGTGAATACTATGGGGAATTTTCATGGTGAATATCACAGTTTCTCAAAATCATGGGATTGTAACCCATGAATGGAAAAAATATAAGATTAACCATATTGATTCGATGGACAAGGTGGATAGCCACCAATTTCCACTCAAATAATAGTATAAGGGTTAAGCACTAGGTGGGGAATGACATGGTTGTGAAATATAGTGAAAATTAAAGATTAACTATGTTGATTTATTGGAAAATGTGATAGCCATTAATTTGCACTCATATTAGTCCTCCCCTATTAGGAAGAAATGGCCCCCACTATGTCAAGTTCCCTCATCAGATGGATAAACATATGCTAAATTTGGATCTTAAAGAGCCACTTCCTTCATGAATTGAAGTTTCCCTACTTTAACAACCTAGTGCAATTATATGTTATACTAGTAGATATCATTTGTCCTAGTGTCCATGATTCAATCCATTTTAGTTTGAAACTTGTGTGGAACCTAATGTTGGTCATCTCATTGTTTGTACTTGGAAATTTGGGACATCATGAACCTATATTTGGAGGTGTTAGATCCATTCGACAATTTTATTTTCATTATCTACTTCAACATGTTAGAAAATTATATATTACAGAGCAATGGAACACATAAAATATTGCAGAAACACAAACATAGAAAATGCATAAAACAAGAGAGAGACACAGATATATGTGGCTCACCCAATTTGGGCTATTTCCATGGAGAAACAACCAGTCCTTCCTTTTATATTATCCAACAAAATGAAGAGACACAACCTACATCAAATCCGTTGTAATTTCCTCTTCGTTCTCTCACAATCTACTCTCTCTTTCTCACTCAGCATACACATCTACCCAACCATAATACAATTGCCTCATATATAGTGAGTGGTTGCCTTCTAGGGTTAAAAAACCCTAAATTAAACTTAACTTTTACTCTCAAATCATCCACCTAATCAATGACTCAGATTGACTACGAAATTACAATATTTTACAAGGCAATTTTACATATATTTTTAGATTCGAGGGTGCTGACCCCAAACGCCCGCTAGGCGAGGCTTATAAAAATCACCATCGCCCCCCATAGACCCCCCTGGCATTGAAAAAATGAGTGGCATTGCCACCCCATTATGAACTGGGCTCCAATGTGGCAATACCTCTTAATAAAGAAGATAATGAGGCTCCACACCCAACAATATCCCACATGGAGACTGATTATAGTAACTTCATCGTTGCTTCATTTTCTTGATAATGGCTCCACTTTGAACATGGTTTTTTCTCATCTTCATCATCATAATTGAAGTCCAATTGAAACCGAGCAAAATCTAAGTTTCTCCCTAGTTACAACTTTTGTTAACATATCTGCAGGATTTTGGCTAGTGTGTATCTTTTCCAACTTCAATTGTCCATCTTCCAACAATAACCATATGAAATGGTAGTTGAGTTTTATATGTTTAGTCTTGGAATGAAACACAGAGTTCTTTTCAAGATGAATGACACTCTAGATGTCACTGTATAACCTACCCAACTCCTCTTTCTTACCCACTTCATCCAAAAACCTTTGTAACCAAAGTATTTCTTTACTAGCCTCTGTAGTAGAAACATAATTTTCTTCCATCATTAGGAGTTCAAAAACACTCGGCAATTTTGAAACTCAACTAACAATTGTTCCACCTACAGTAAACACATACCTAATGATGCTCCTCTTGTTATCTCTATCACCTACCATATTTGCATCAACAAATCCCCATAGAGAAATGTTTGAACCACCAAATCATAATTCTTGATATGTGGTACCTCTCAAATACCTAAGAATCCATTTCACTGCCATCCAATGTTCTTTTCCTGGATTTTACATGTACCTGCTTACAACTCCCACTACATGTGCAATATCAGGCCTTGTGTAGACCATTACATACATTAAGCTTCCAACTGCTAATGCATATGGAACTTTAGACATATAATCCATCTCTTCCTATGTCTTGGGACACATCTCCTTACTTAGTTTGAAATGGCTAGCCAAATGTGTAGTAACTGGTTTTGCGTTCTACATATTAAATCCTTCCAACACCTTTTGTATGTATTCACTCTGAGACAATGTTAATTTGCGATTTTTCCTATCTCTACTTATTCTCATACCAATGATCTTTTTTGTAGCACCCAAATCCTTCATTGCAAATGAATTTGCCAATTTTCCTTTGAGTACATTTATTTCCTGCTTGTTAGGCCCTGCAACAAGAATTTCATCTACGTAAAATAATAATATAATATAGCTGCCATCATTTTCCCTTTTAAGATAAGCACAATGATCAGAGTGACATCTAGTATAACCTTGTTCAGACATAAACCTGCCAAATTTTAGATACCATTTCCTTGGATCCTGTTTTAAGCCATACAAGCTCTTCTTCAACCTGCACACTAGTTTCTCTTTCCCTTTGACCTCATATCCTTGTGGCTTCTACATATATATCTCTTCCTCCAAATCCCCATCGGAAAAGGTTATCTTTACATCTAACTGCTCAAGATGCAAATCTTTTGTTGCTACTAGACTTAAAATAGTTCTGATTGAAGTCATTTTAACAACAGGAGAAAATATTTCATCAAAGTCTATAACTTTCTTCTATGCAAACCCCTTCACACCAGTCTAGCTTTATACCCTTTTCTACCTTCATCTTCTTCCTTCAACCTATTAACCCATTTATTCTACAATTTTGTTTTACCTACAGGCAACCTGACTAAGTCCCAAGTCTGGTTATGTAACAAGGAGCCCATCTCTTCTTTTATGGTTAGCTCCCACTTCTTCCTGGTTTCTACCTGCACTGCTTCTTCATAAACTTTTGGTTCAGCAGAATCAATCAACAATACATAATATAATGAAGGAGGGTTCATTCAGGGTGTCTACTTATCCTGGTAGATCTTCTAACACTACTTTCAAGTGTTTCATGTACATGTTTTTGTTGTGGTTGTTGTTGGTTTTTTGGCTATTGATCATCATGATTTTTAGGCACTTTTACTTTTTCTGTGGTCTCATCAAGAATTGTGTATTCTTTGTTTTCTTTTTCTTGTTTCTTTTCCTACATCTGATCCTTATACAAAACCTTTTCATTGTATATGACATCTTTGCTCCTAATGATTTTGTGATTTTCATAATAATATAAGCGATAAAAAAAATCATTAACACCATATCCAATAAAGGTACATTTCTTTGATTTTTCCTCAAGCTTTCTTCTATTTTCTTTATTAATGTGGACAAAGGCTTCACAACCAAAAGAATTTAAAAATGAGTAGTTTACATTTTTACTTGTCCATGCCTCCTCTAAAATACCTCCATCCAAGGAACTTAAAGGCCTTCTGTTTATTAGATAAACACAATATCTACAACATCTATCCAAAATTGTAAAGGCAATCCTGAATGCAATCTCATGCACCTTGCACGCTCCATGATTTTCCTATTTATCCTTTTTTACACACCATTTTCTTGTGGTGTTCCTGGAAATATCTTCTCTCTGTGAATTCCATGCTCTGAATAGTACTTACCAAATTATTTGTCGCAATATTCACCTCCATTTTCTTATCTGAGACACTTTATCCTTTTTCCTAGCACATTCTCAACCAAAGCTTTCCATTTCTTAAAAGTATCAAATACATAAAATTTATTTTGAATACAAGAAATCCAGGATTTTTTGGTTGCATCATCAATAAAAGTAACATAATAGTGAGAGCAACCAAGGGATGATACTTGAGTAGTTCCCCATACATTTGTATGCACAAGCTCTAATTTTTTTCTCTTCTTTTCTTTCCCAACTTTGAGGAATCTGACTCTCTTTTGTTTTCCATTAACACAATTCTCGTAAAATTCCAAATCAGCATGCTTCAAACCTGGTAACAAATTTCTTGAGTGAAGAATCTGCATCCCCTTCTCACTCATGTGCCCGAGCCTATGATGCCACAATGTTGTATCTACTCTTGTAGAAGTTAAAGCATTAACAAAATTAAAAACATCATTTCATAAATACAAGACACCAACCTTTTCTCCTTTTTCTATTACCAAGGTTCCTTTATTGACCTTCCAAGTTTTATCTGTAAAAGTAGTTACACAACCTTCACCTCTCAACTACCCTGTTGAAATTATATTTTTCTTTAGATCTAGAATATGCCTTACCTCCTTCAATAGCCATTGGTTTCCATTCTATTGTTTTATGAAAACTTTACCCATTCCAATGATTTTACATGGTTTATCATCACTTGAACAAACTTGTCCAAAATCTCCTTGAACATAGTCATGAATTTTTTTTTCCTATCAAGTATGGCATGGAATGAGGCCCCTGAATCTACCACCTAGGCATTATTAATATTTTTTAGTGAAATAATCAAAGTGTCTTTCAACACATCACCTATCACATTCGCTTCATGATTATTTTCATGCTTCTCATCTCCTTCTTTTCTCTTCTGATAATTACAGTCTTTCTTGACGTGTCATTTCTTTGCGCATTTCCAGCACACTATCCCCATATGGACTTGGATCTACTTTTCCTTGACTTACTGTGAAATCTTGGGCTCTTTCCTCTTTCCATTTTTCTTCCCTTGGTCTCTAGAGTCAAATCATTACCTGATGTCTTACCAGAGATTTTCCATCGCATTTCCTCACTAAGGATTGCACCAACAACATCATCAAACTTTAAAGTACTAGATCCAAAGACAGAGTTACTAATGGTCATAACTAAACCATTCCAACTTTTTGGAAATGAGCACAGAAATAAAAGAGACCTAACTTCATCATCAAAAGTTACCCCTACAGAACTTAATTGAATGGTAAATGTATTAAATTCATTTAAATGATCAGCAACATTTCCACCTTCTGAGATATTCATATTAAATAAATTCTTCATAAGAAATACCTTATTTGAGGCTGAGGGTTTTTCATATAGTTTGTCCAATGCCAACATTAAACCCTCTATTTTCATTTCCTATGAAATATTAAAGGATACCAATGCTTATAGGCACATATGTATTGTTCCAAGTGCCTCTATCAAGAATATCCCATTTTGTGTCTATCATACTCGTTAGCTTCTTTGTCTTTTCTCTCAATGGTAGGTACAGATATTTCTGATACAAATAATATTCCATCTGCATCTTCCACAATAGGTAGTTTAGGCCATTAAATTTTTTGACCCTAAACCTACCATATTCGGCCATTTCTCCCACTTGAGCCAAGAATTTTTTGACCCTAAACCTACCATATTCGGCCATTTCTCCCACTTGAGCCAAGAATCCTTCTCTCCTATGAGTTTATCAGCCAAATAGACCTTCAAATATGATACCAGTTCTTAGAAAATTATATATTACAGAGCAATAGAACACATTAAATATTGCAAAAACACAAATATAGAAAATGCATAAAGCAAGAGAGAGACACAGATATATGTGGTTCACCCAATTTGGGTACATCCATGGAGAAACAACCATTCCTTCCTTTTATATTATCCATCAAAATGAAGAGATACAACCTACAGTTGATCCGCTATAATTTCCTCTTCGCTCTCACACATTCTTGTCTCTCTTTCTCACTCAGAATACACATATATTCATCTGCAATACAATTCCCTCATATAAAGCAAGGGGTTTCCTTCTAGGAAAAAAATCCCTAAATTAAACATAAATTCTACCATCAGATCATTCGTGTAATGAATGGCCCAAATTGACTACAAAATTATAATATTTTACAAGGCAATTTTACATCTATTTTTAGCTTCAGGAGCACTGCCCCCAAACTCCCGCCAGGGGGGCTCATAAAAATCATCGTCACTCTCCTGGCGGAGAAACAACAGGCAGATTTTCCTCCCCATTATGAAATAGGGTCCAATGCACTGATACCTCTAAATAAAGAAGATAATCAGGCTCCACACCCAACACAACCTGAGTAAGGGGGGACTCTCTTGGTGAAGATCCAATCAAAAGAGTGACATCCATAGTGATTTCTAGTTAGAGCCTTGATCACATTTGAAAATACATGTGGCCAATAGAGTTGTAGACAACTCTACTACAACCATGTTGAGCATATGGAAAATTTTCATTCCATGTATGCGGATGTTTAACTTTAGACACACCCTTGTAGGTGAGGTGAATATATCTCTACATGCTTGTACTAGCTTTCCCACATTCTTATGTTTTATACAGATAGCTTGTCTTTAATTTGTGGTGTTCATGGTGACCATTCATTCTCATTTTGACCAAACCATGAAGAGGACAAAATTTTAAGATGAGAGACTCAGAGACTACTTTTTGGGATCACTTTTACAAGATTAATGATTTTTTCATAGCTGGAACTACCTATAGTATTTTGTAGAGTTGATTTCCTATGAGGAAATAACCTAGATCTTCTAACTAAACCAAATTTATCATTCAATTTAATAACAATAATAATAAAATAACATTTAATAACTCTATATTTACTTGATGAAAACATACAAATAAAAGTTGATCAACAACATATTAAACATGTAAAAAAAATTGTTTTGCAACAATTTGCATAAATAGAACAACAAATGGAAGAATGCTTGTTCCAATAGCTTGGTTGGTATTCTCTTGACTCTATTGGAATGCTCCTCCTAGATAGCTGACTCAATTTACTACTACCCAACTAGGAATGATTTCCTAGCCCAAGGAATTGTTGAAGCCTCGAAAATCATTGCTACAACATGAGGGAAAACCACTCAGTCCAGACCTTGGTTAGCAACTCCTTTTACATTTGGTGTAGTGGCTCCGACTAGGGATAATGGGACCAGTTTCCCAATAAGAGAATTTGGTAGTGTTGATGGGGTGATATATGATGTAACAGGGGAATGATTTAACTAATTGTAATCAAATCTAAACTATTAATCACATACATATATCCTAGTTTTAAACACTATCTAACTATACCTATACCTGGGAATAAAAGAAAGATATGGGATCTACAATAATGTCCTATAGAAATTGGTAATAAATATCATTCAACTGCAATAAGAAATGAAATCATTTAACAATAATAATTTTGGATAAATAGTTAACCAAAATGATTGTGAGAGATATATCGCATATAGAATCATTTACGTATTCAACAGGAAATTAAAGCCAACACCATACAAAAGTGAAATAATGCTAACCAAAATTCAAACTTTCATACATAAAGAAATTGAAGAAAACCTATTTCCTGATACATAAATAAAACAAAATCACAAGATAAAAGTACCATTTGTAATAAGTTTTTCTCATGTGTTTCAGCAATATCGATTTAATTCCAACCAATCCAACATCATCTAAGAGTGCAAAAGTGCAATTTCAGTAGAACATGCCATATATAAAAGAAAATAGATCTTGTTCCATTCATTCTACCAAAACCTCCTCAAAGGTACAGAAGTGCATGTTTTGAAGAATGTTTCTGATAAAAATTTTGGACCCCTCTCTAAATGCATGACAGGGGCTTAAATACTAAAATTGTATGTCCTAAAATAGATTATTACAAAAATAGTTGCGGAGGTTTAAACGACCTTCCTTAGATTATGCAAAATGAAACTAAAATAGAAATAAAACAAGGTGACTAACTCCTTTGCATTTGATCATTAAGATCGTAGATATCCATCACTGGTTTGAGCTGTGTTAGTTGGTCAACCACAAATTTCAATTGACCAGTAAATATTGCTGTTACACTAAAATTTCTCACCATGACTATCTGCAGTTAGTATGGCTCCATCAATAGTCATACTATCCTCCTTGTCAAGCCTTATACCTTTGCTCTCCATGTCAAACTTCAAGAAAGAGAGAAAGTCATTAAAAATCATGTTTATCTCTGGGTACGTAGGTTCTCTCTACCTTGCCTGCGTGTACGCATCCCAAGCTCATTGTACCTGCGTACTTGTTCGCTCTATAAGTCAAGGGATGGGTGCGTACTCCTGTAAAGGTCAAAAGGCACGAGTTTCATCTTTAAAAAGTTACTTGTGGTCATTTCTAGAGCATT
>APFE030086495.1:10791-43464 GCA_000404065.3 Pinus taeda
TGATTAACTTCCTCTAGAGCATTATAAATACAGGCATTGGGCCAGAGGAGGGGAGATTGAAAGCTGAACATTCCAAAGGGTAGATGTTGTTGGAATTAGGACTTCCTTGTAGAAGCTTATGAGGAGAGATTCCCATCCTTTCTTGTTTTCATTTGGAAGTGGGTGAGCTTATCAAAGTAAAGGAAAACTCTTGCTGGACCCTGGGAGGAACTTGCACAACACCAAGGCTCAGGTTGTAATGGTTTCTTTTGTTTCCTATTAATACAAATAAGTCCATTCTTCTCAACAATTGGTTATTAATGAGTTGTTTCATATACTCCTTGGTCTATATGTTGAATATGTTTTATTTTATGGGATATTCAGGTGCTATGTAATTGTTTGATTGTTAGTGAATGCAGGTTTCGAAGTGAAGGAGGAGCTCATCTGGATCGATGAGGCTAGACTACTACAACAGCGTTGGACTACAGGTAGGATCTAAAACACTTGATTTCTCATGTGATAAATGCATTATTAGAGAAGGATTGCTCTTAATTGTCTTGTTTGTCACTAGAAAGTCTTAGGCTTCTAGGGAGGTTGGTTTTGTCCGCAAGATTAACTCTTTCCGCATGACAATTGCATCTGTCAGTGTTGGCACCATTTTCTGTGTGGAAGTGGCTAGGAAATGCAGGGTCATCCACTAGCTATATGGCTTGACTAAGAATTTCCAGTATGCTTCCCAGTTTAGCTTTCTCATTTGTCTGATCACCTCCTCGCTTTCCTTTGCTGCTTGTCACCATCGCTACTCTAGTTGATTGGCATTTGGAATAAATTCTAGTATAGATTCAGCAACCATGTTGGTGCCATGTAGAATTTCGTTAATGGCTTCAATGATGTTGTTTTCTGCTATTGCCACGACCGATGTTTCCCTTTCTGCTTGCTTGAGCTAAGAATCCCAATCTGCAAATAGAATTTCTTTATGTGACTCCTCCAGATTTGGAAAATCAGCCTTTCTCCCATCTTTTGATTCTTGCTAGGTGATAAAGTAAAAAATCCTTTTATGGATTTCATTATACTCAAGCCTCATGTTGACAACTTGGCTTGTTAGCTTATCACTGATCTCGTAGTAAGGATTTACTTGTGAGATTTCTTGGCACAGAAGCTCCTTTTATTGCATTAGTTGGGAGTTAAGGCTAAGTGCTTATTTTATGAACTGATCGATTTGCAGACTATCTTTATACTTCTCTACCATAGCTTGAATACGCGTGTCCTTTCCTACTAGGCTGGCTTGATGTTGTATTTGCATCTATTCAAACTCTTGTTGTAGTTTGGCAATTTGTAACTCTGCTTATTGGTTAGATTTTTCTTGCTCTAATTGTTGTTCCAACAGAAGGATCTTTTTTTCTTTTCCTCTTAGCAGAATTTGAACCTCTATTTCTTTATCAATAATTTTCGTAGCATAGGCTCCCACAAATTGCGTCAGTCTCGTAAGGTTCTCATATGGGTCCATGGGTGAACCTCTCCAGACAATATCCATTGGTTCATTGTCGAGAGTGATGACAGGTGCAACATATAACTTTCTTTTCTTCCTTTGCCTTTTGATGACAAATTTATGGGTAGGGCTATAAAACACATCTAAGGGAGGAATTTCCTCAACTCTTGAAACAATTTTAGAAGTGTGGTTGGCAAGAATGAGCTCTATATCTTGATTACTTACAATTTTCTCCACTGTAACTTTTTGAGTTGATCTGTGTTGTCGAGTTTGTACTTCAAATGTTTGTTTTTTTGTATGGATATTTTTGTTAAAATTCTCCCATTCTTTTTCTAAATCAACAACTAGAGGTTTTACCGACTAAGTGGAGGTAGAGTGAATTTCAACCTGTTTCTTCATCGAGGTTTTCTTGGCTGCTTTTCTATAGTTCCAACTGTGTCTCTCTCGGACTCTTTGTTTTTACTGCCCCCATTTTGGGACTCTTTCTCTAAGTGATGTGACTCATGGGTAGACTTCTCCTGGGACTTTCCTCCGGAATTATCTTTAGAATTTTCTCTCGAGCTTTCCTCTAAGCTTACACTGGGATTTGGCTCCCTTATTGGTTCAATTTGTAGCAAGTCCTATGGGCCTTGTAATAATCTCCTCTCTCTGTATTCGTGGAAGGCCTTAAGATCATCTGGGGAAAAAGTAGTGAAGCCATATGATTTACTTTCGAAAATGTCTCTTTTTGTAGGATGAGGCCATCCAATGCATCTTCCTCATGGGTCAATATTTTCACTTTCACCATAGTAATGAAGTCTTTGGCGGCGCCATTTGGGTCATACTGTCTTCCTGGAAATGTAGCAAATTTCAGAGATTTCATAATCTCTGCTTCCTTACATGCACATCCAAAATCATGTAGTGAAAACACACCACATTGCAATGAAATTGTAGGCTGAATGGCCTTTTTTTGTTCCTTCAATCCTTTGCTCAGCCCACCTTCTCCTACTACTTGGTAGGCTATCTCCCTTGCCATTAACTTATTAGGGACATAGTATGGGAGGACATGCCATGAAGTAATGCTCCCAAATACTTTGATATATGTAAATTTCTCCTCCTCAAACCATCTAGCTATATGTAGGATATCTACTTCAACTTCTTCAGAAAAACTAGGGGCATTCCTATTGTAGACCTATTTGTGAATAGGTAGCATAACCCCTTGACAAATTTTGTAAAACTAGAGGTGAAACTGAGACTCCCACATATTCTTATGATATATATGAATGGGAAGCGGGTCTTTCACAGTCCACTTCCATCCCATGATAGGAAATTGGGAACCAAAACAAATAGTGTCCGTTATATAGGCACTCATGAAAAATGGAGGGTAAACCCTAGAAGAGATAATCCTCTTTCTCCTATACTATATTATGGATTTTGCTAAATTATCAAACAAAATTTGGGCCCAATTCATTATTGTTTCGTCTACGACTGCATCTATTAATGGAAACCATTCTGGGGAAAATTTCGTACTATCATGCTTGCCGAAAATTCTACATAGCATGGCTGCTACAAAACTATGGGGGGGGAGCTATAGATGTTATATAATACATACCCAATTTATCCTTTTTGATCTTGCCTTCATTTTACATCCAGGTTCGTGTAATGTTTGTTGGGTATTCATTCTCTTTAGAAAATTTCTCGAGGACTTGTTTGTTGTAGAATGTTTGTGGCTCTACCAGATTGTATATAAGTCATAGGTTGTCTAGTGAAAAGGATCCCATAACCTCCTGCCTACTATTCTTAAATTCCTTGTCTGATACATCCACATGATCAATTAACCACTTGACCATATATGTATAAGGAATTATCTTTGGCCTTGCAGCTATATGGTGCAAAAATGATCACATCATCTCGAATATGGAGGCGTCTGAGGAAGCATGACCATCGGCTATGGCCTTTGTTACTATAGATATCGGTTGCTCTTCTTCTAATAAATCATATGTACATGGTTTCCCACGTAGAGGTTCCTACGTCTCTATTGCATGTAGTATCAGAGAATAAAGGAGTCCTTTTTGATTTCTCAAATGCAACTACCTTTCCCCTCTTTTCCATTGCTCCCAATGACTCTTTCTGTGGATTTTTCCTAAAAATGGAGCAAAACAGAATATATCAGATATATAGAGATCAAAATGAACCTAAGAATGAATAATGCAGATAACTTTGAAAAGGTGACAAGAAAGGAGTTTTTATTTGAACATAGGTGAGAAAATATCATATCATGTTGAATTTTCTTTCAAATATAAATGCTATTAACCCTTACCAAATTCCCACTAATGGTTCCTTATCCCCAACTTTATTACTCATTAATGCTCTACATCGTAAGTTGGGGAAGAACATTTTAGGGTGGCGAGCCTTTAAACTGTGAAAATGTCGATTTTGCAATTGCAATGCAATATCGTAAATCACATTAACGCATTGTGATTATTGCACAATATTTAATGTTTCTTTAGTTTCTATGGGATGCGAAATGCGGGCCACTCATTATCGATTTCAAAGCATAGCTTATTTGTTAGGATTTTCTATGCAAATCCCTTTTTCCTTAGGCAATGAACTTGAGTGCTTAATTATAACATATTTTGGAATCGAGTCCGGGCCTCCAATCACATTTCGCAATCTCGCATGATGATAACGTTTTGGGCTCCTCTTAACTATTCTTAATGTGATGCAATAAGGGAGATTGTGTCATCACAATCTCACATATCGCATGGTTTAAGATACTTTGTTAAGGCGTTCTCCCTGTGAGTGGTGATTTTCTATGTGGGCCTTAATTTAATAAGAAATGCTTTAGGATTTCGTTCATATGGGAAACCTAATAGTTTCGAGGTCTATCATGGTGCTCTCTTTTGATCTCTTTCAACTAGTTTTGGTGCATAGAAAGGTTTTTGACACACTTGATCGTGTGATATGCAAAAAGGCAAACATTGGCTAGATTTTTGAAAAGGTTTTATTTTGATATCTTGCTTTATTCCAAAAATTAACAAGAAAAATGCCTAAATGCTAAACTTATTTTTGGAAGGATATTTTAAAGGGTCCCCATTTGTTAATATAATATTGACTATCACTATTAATAAATGGGTGGTTGTTGAATAGCACAACAATTAGCAATTCACTTGGAACAACTAGTTATCTCTAACAATATTTTGAAATTTCTAAAAACTTCCAAAAGAAAGGTAATTTTAGAAAATAAAAATTACATGAAATATAAGGTAAGAAATATTTCTCTAAATAATAAAACAACATTTACCTAACTATCATTCTTTTGATCATCCTCTTCAATATGAAAGTTTCTTTGTCTACATCAATCATTACTTGGTTTTAAAGATCAAAAAAGGGGGGACTCTCACAGATCAACTTTTTGGTATACTCAGTTGTCATAGGTAGAACATTTGCTACCAGTAGGCATATATAGCCTCGACAGGGTTACCTTTTAACCAACAATGATTTAGTATCCCATCTAGATAAGAATGAAATCTTTAAAGATAAGTTCAAATTTATATACTTGTTTTTCTAAATAATTTTCTTTTTTTTTAAGTTTTCATTTCACTCCTCAAAGGCCATTGTCATGGTTTGATGAACAAAATGGAAAATGCCATTCACTGGTTGTAACTTGGTTGAATAAGCTGGCTCTTGATGAGATCCCCTGCCTTTTGACTGATGGAATCTCAAGTCATTACCCTGTTTTGATATGTAGTATTGGTAATGTCATCTAGTTATTACCCTATGATCATGGTAAGTTGGCTCTTGATGAGACCTGTTATCCTTTAAGTTTAATCATATTTTAGAATTACACTTTGAGGATGAAAGCTGACTAAATGAGGAGAATAATTGATTTCTTAAGAGTTTCTGGATGACAATTTTAGATTTGAGGATGCTTTTCTGTAGAGAGACTTTGCTTTGTTGAAAATATCTTTCGTGACTAGTGGTAGAGGAAAGGTTTCCTTATAAAGTCGAGTTTTAGCAAAAGACAAATAATTTCGGTAGAGAACAAGAAATATCAAAGTAATAAAACTTAACTCATTTTTAAAATGCGAAAATCATCTTCTTAACCATCTTTACTTATACAAGCGAAAAGTCAAAATAAAAAAGAGACTATTATTTGTAAAGCCAAAAGTAAATGCTACTCAACTTTTTATTTTCCTAAAAAGTAAAGACAATAATATACAAGGAATTGAAGAGGTGATCTTCTATGATTTTATTTTTTAAGGATCTACCCATTAATAGGTAGGGATTCTCTCTTGCCTCATAAATCTTCTAATAAAAAGGTTGATCAACCTATGTGTTCCAAAATCTAAAATGGGCCAAGCCACATTTGTTGGAACTTGGTATGCTTACCTTTTTCCTCATGTGCTTTGTTCCATTTTAATACCAGGTCTCCGAGTTGAAAGGATTTTGTACTTACAGAATTAGCATCAAAGGAAGCCTTGACTAAATGTTAATGATGTGCTTGTCTAATTTTTGCCTTTCCCCTTTCTTCTTCGAGCTTAAGGATTTGTAATTGTCTCACTTTCATAGAAGAGGAAGGAATTTCTTCAATAAATTGAACTAGGGCTAGTGAGGGAATAGCTACATTTTTTGGGAGGAAAACTTCTTTACCATAGACAAAATTAAAAGGAGAAGTGCCTATGGTGGCCTTTTGTGTTATTCAATCTGCCCATAGAGCAAATATTAAAGACTTATGCTAGTTTTTCTGACTTTGATCAACAATTCGTTTAATAATTCTTAGGAGATTTTTATTTGTAGATTTGGCTAAGCCATTTCCTTGAGGATAATAGTTAGCAGAGTATTTAAGTTTAAAACCTCTTTTAAGAGCAAATTCAATCATAACATTGCATGAAAAATAAGATGCATTATCAAACATAAGGGCAGAGGGCAGACCAAATCTGGTAATAATAAACTAATCGATGAATTCAATGATGTTGTCAGAATTGGCTACCTTAATCGGAATTTCTTCCACCCATTTTGTGAAATAATAAATTGTTGTAAGAATGTATCTATGCTTCTTCTATTATGTCGAGTCCACATTGTTCAAATGTGTGTTCAATGTTGATTGGTTGCAATGGTAATCTAGGTTTCCTCTATCTGCCAACAGTTGTTTGACAAAATTTACATTTCCCTACATAAATGTTTGCATCATTGAATACGGTTGGCCAATAATAGCCAACATGCAGGATTTTATGTACTGTTGTATCCCCTCCAAAATATCCACCAGCTGGCCCATCATGGAGTTCCTACAAAACCTTGTTTGCCTCATATTTTTCAAGACATCTAAGCAAAATAGAGTCATAATTTATTCTAAATAACACATTATTAATGATTTGGTATTCTCGAGCTTTTAGCCTCAAAGCCATTTTTCTTTGGTAATTTAGCTGTGGAGGGGCATACCCATTTCTTAAATAACAAATGAGATCAACATATCTGGATTCAGTTTCATTAAGGCTTACCTCGTATACTTGTATATCATTACCTAAATCTTGTAGTGTTGGTAAGTTGGATTCACCTACTAACATTCTGCAAAAACCTTGACCTTTTACAATTTTAGCTAGTCTAATTTCAATGTCATATTCTTGCAGTGTCGTTACCAAATTTGCTCTCTTTTCACCTACATCCCTTTGTATTAATAGATTTCTCACTACTGAGAATAGTACTACTACCTTTGTGTGAGATTTGAGGAGGAAGGGTCTGAAATGCTTTACAGATTTGAAAAAAGTGAAGGCTTGTTTTTCAACATCTAAATAGTTCAATTCAACCCCCTGTAAATTGGAGCTAAAGAAAGAAATTGGTGCTTTGGCTTTATCATCGTTGACCTGTGTTAATATAGCTTCATATGATTTCTCGAAAGCAAAAGTATATAAAATGAAATGATTATAAAAATTCGGACTTGCCAAAGAGGGAGCATTTATGATCGCTTGTTTAATCAAATTAAAGGCTTTATGCTCTGTGTGTCCCCATTTAAAAACAAAATTTTTCTTAATCATGGATTGAAGAGGTAAAACAACTCATGAAAATTCAGGGACAAATCTTTTAACAAAATTTATCTGCCCTAGGAAAGATTACATAGACTTTTTGTTATCAGGTAAAGGAATTTCATAAATTTCTCTTATTCTATCTGGGTCAATGTGAATCCCTTCTTTGGATACAATGAATCCAAGGAGTTTTCCTTCACTTAATGCAAAGAAATATTTCTTGGGATTAAGAGAAATTACATACTTTTGACAACATTCAAAGATTTGTTTTAAATCACTCATATGATTACTGCGTTTTTTGGAGTATATAGTTATGTCATTTAAATATATTACCACAGATTTGTTTACCAAACCTTTGAAAGTTATATCCATGGCTCTTTGGAACGTTGCACCAGCATTGGTTAATCCAAATGGCATCTTTTGATAGATGTAGGTGCCCCATTTGGTTCTAAATGTAGTGTTTAGCCGATCATCTGGATGTACTAGAATCTAGTTATAACCTGAAAATCCATCTAGGAAAGACATCAGTTTAGAGCCTACAATTGATTGCAATATCTATTCCATAGGAAGCAATGGAAAGTTGTCCTTTTGACAAGCTTTATTGATATTATAGAGGTCTATACATATTCAAATATCACCATTCTTTTTTCTAACTGGGATAAGATTGGAGACCCACCTAGAATGTCTGACAGGGAAAATAATCTTAGCTTTCAATAGTTTATTCAATTCAGGCTTAATCTAATTTTCTAAATTGGGATAAATCTTTCTCAATTTCAGGTGCACAGGTTTTTCATCAGATGTCATGGGGATGGTATGTTTAATTACATAAGTTTCATATGTTTTTATATTTTCATAGTTCCAAGAGAAGACATTCTTGTATTTCTTCAACAATTATATAAAAGCTAATTTTTCATCTGATGTAAGTCCAAAACCTAGATTGATATTTTGAGGTTTAAGGTCAATTCTGAGATTAGCCAATTCAAACCTCAGAGTTGAACTCTAAAGTTTTAAGTTGGTCGGTCTTTTGAATCTGTCCTTAAGGTCATATAAGTCTTCCAGCTTTATAATAGACTTAGGTATAGAATTCATTGTTGTGTCTTGCTTAAGTTGGTCGTCATGTTAATATTCATAAATTATCTGGTCATCATATGAACCTTCTGATGTAAAAAATCTTATGATATCTGGATCGTTATTAAAGAATCGCCAATTGGTGACATTGTTGGGAATAGAAGGCCTAATAATCAATTAAATAGAAAATCGATGAGGACTGTAATCTCCTAGTGGAATTAGCTTGGAGGCAACATTAGCCAAAAGGTCGAAACTTGCATTTTGGAGTAGGGGATAGGGGAAATATTAAACACCGTAAAGTGAGAAGTGAGGTCCTCGCCTAATGATTGATAATGTTTCAAATTTCTAGACAAACAATGTATATTATTTCTTACTTGTTTTATCGCAATTTCTTAATCCCCAAACACTTGTAGGTATTTGATATTAAGGTCGGTGGCTTTATACATGCCTTGAACTAACGCTTCATATTCAACAGTGTTGTTTTTGCAATCAAATTCAAGTCTGCATGTTAACATATTTTTTCCCCCTTCCGGGCTAACTAATATGCATCCTACTCCTGTGCCATCATTGGATTTAGATCCATCTAAAAATAATTTCCATAGTAAAGAGCTAACTATAGGTTTATCTACAAAATTTATACACTTAGAAGTATCTGTTTGAGAAAAGTTTTCAACTTGTGATACAACATAATTTTCCAAGAAAGGTGAAGTATTTTCATTGCAATTTCCTAGAAATGATTCGACAGAGTATTTTCCGATGATATTGCTACTATACGCGACTGGTTCATTCTCTCCTAATTCTATAACAATATACTTTTGATGCTCTTCGCGATAAAACTTTATTTCATTTGGCTTACCATTATAGGGAAGCCACATGTGAGACCAGTCAGTCACAAAATAACCATGGAGTTTCTTTGACCAGTCTCTACTAAGGATTAAGCCATAGAACTCGGGAATATCAACTATAAGAATGTCAATTAATTGACAAACTTTAGGGTTCGATGAAAGTCTAATGGCAAATTGATTAAGTTCCCCTATTACTTCGACTTGGGATTGGTCTAACTACATAATGCACACAATGGATTTTTGAGGCTGAACATTCAATTTTACACAAACGGTTCTTGGTAAAATATTAGATGAAGCTCTAGAGTGAACTAAATAGTTGTGTACGTTTTTGTTGAAAATTTCAAAAGTCAACAAAAATGGAGGAGTATGGGATTTAGATCTTCCTTTGATTAGAGTGATATCGGTAGGATCAATTATGTCTAGTGAAGTACTAGGGGGGCTTCCCATTTCTTGGGCAGCTTGTAAGAGTACAGCAGTAGGAAGAGGAAAAGTAGGGACTTCTTTGAGTTCTTTGAGTAGTATCTTATGTTTATGTTTCAACCTCATAAGCTCATGAAAGGTAATGTTTGCACTATTCTTTTTCATATCATCCACAATGTTGTATTCCACTTCATCGGATACTATCATAGTCTTGGCTGAAGGTGAAGAATTTGATTGAAGAGGAGTAGTTTGGGTAGATTTGGATGGAGACTTCTTACCTATTGTTTTATCCTTGGGAGCTAGAGTCGATACCTTCTGCTTTGGATTTGTTTGAGGTGAATCAACAGAGCCTCTACTTCGGGTTGCAAAAGGCAGGGCTTCTTGTGTTTCTTCATTGGGAAGGATAAAATCCCACATCCCTTGTAACTCAACCACTTCCTCATCATCTATTTGTTCTTGATTTGTTGAGACTTCATCTTCCTTTCCACCTGATTCAACATTTGATATAGCATTTGGAGGCTTAGGGTCAATAGGGGAATTCCTTTTATACTTTTTGAAAGATTTCTTTGAGGAAGTCTCTACTATTTATTTCTTGATATCAACCATTTCATTAGACATGGTTTTGAGGACTTTTTGTAAACCTTCAAGATCAAAAGGATCTTTAGGTGCTTTTTTTTTGGATTCATCCTTAAAAGTCACTTTATTGGATTTTTGTTCTTCTAAATCATTCTTCTTATCTAAGGCTAAAATTCATTTTTCTACAGCTATTGTTTCTTTCATGTTTTCTGTCAAAGTTGGTTTGGCAGCCCTATGAACGAAAATAGTTGTGTTCAAAGGGTGAGAAGAAATGTACTACTCATTTTGGTCTTCATCGATGGGCTTGGATGCTGCTGGTATTTTATTCAATAATTTATTAAAGCTAGAGTTGAAGTATTTAATTATTTCCTTAGGTTCGGCTTTAAAATTAGAGATATCATTGATTAGGGTAGTTATGGATCTATCATCTCCAAATTTGGTTAGGAACTAGTCTTGAAAGGCATCCCAACTATTTATAGAACCCGATGGTAATGAGAAGTACCATGATCCTGTTGGTCCTTATAAAGTATAAGGAAATAATCTTACAACTGCATCTTCTTCTACTACTCCATTTAGATTAATAAACAACATAAAATTCTTGATATGTTCCTCAGCTAGTAGGCCATTATGAGGATTGAACTCTGGTAGACATTTTTTGGGATGAGTTGGTAATGGATGTAAAGATCCTACCATTCTTATAGCTCCTAGATTTTTCCATGGCCTTAAGCATTTTGAGCCATTTTCGGTGTCTGTGTACAAGAAGATGTTCCAGTGGTCGAAGGTGATTGGGTAGAGGAGGGTTCAATTCCAGTACCTGTGTAAATCACGATCTAGAGTTGTGAAGTGGGTGATTGATGTTGTGATGAAATGGATGGAATGAATGAAGATGATTGATGGGATGATGAATGTTTGGTCTAAAATGAAGATGCAAATTAGAGTTTCATTTACTATCAATCCGGGTAAGTAAACTTCGAGGATCATCCAATATATATGGAGTTAGAGACAAACTAAACTAAGCTAGGTGAAGAAATGCCAAAGCTACCTTATAGGAGGTCTTTCATTGGGATCTCCAACACCTATTTAGTCATTTAACAAAATGAAATCTAAAGACATTGTGACAAGTTTAAGAAATATTAAAGCTCCCTTACAGGAGATTGTTCATTAATATTTCTAATCATCTTAATCAACAAACTATTTAAACTAATGAAATTAAAGCACTTAAACCTAATTCTGATTGATTGCATGAAATATTAAATCTCTCTTACAAGAGAATATTCATTTATATCTCAAACATATAAATCAAAAACTTAAACTAATGAAATCAAACATTAAATAACATATCAGATTCATTGAAAGAAACATTAATACTTTCTTACGAAAGATCATTCGTTAATATTTCAAACATATGAATGTAATGAAATTTACAAACAAACATAAAATTAAAGTTTACCAAAACAAAAGTGTACTTGCTAAACAATGGGGGCCCTTTCAAGGATTCACAAGCACATCAAAAGAGAAGTCAAGTGTAGAAGATCAAAGAAGCTGCATTTTATTTATCATCAATTGCAATTTTCAATTACAAGTTCTACATCCCAAGAGGCTCTAAAATCTCCATTATAATGATTCCAAATTCTAACTTCTCATACAAACTTATAAGATCCTAAGGTACTAAATTCTAACTTCTCAATTCTAAATTATAAATTCAAAATTAAGAATGAAGGAGATAACACTCCTATTTATACAAAAGTTATGATAACAAACTCATAAATGTGGGTCCACTATTCCCTCTTCAAATCCACATATCTCTCAACCAATGATGACACATAACCCTATCCTCCATGATCTCCTCCATGAGGTCCATGATCTTGTTCATGAGGTCCATGATCTCCTCAAATTCGTTTGAACATAGGGTGCCACATAAAGATGCCTTGGAAGCTTCCTTTGTACCTACACATGTCAACAAACTCATTCTAATTGTTAGGTATAAATATATGGAGATTATTTTCTAAAGTTTAACCACAAATTCACTTAAAAATACTAAGAATTAATAATGTTTTGGAAAAAACAAGGATAACCCATATAATGGTGAAGGTGAAGCTAATGTGATGACATGGTTGTTGAATAGAGGTGAGAAAATGTGTGAATGGAGAGAAAGTGGATGTTGAATGGAGTGAAAATGGATGTATTTTAAGGAAAATTCTTAGGCCCAACAATGAAAGAACCTCACTATGACATTCATATGATGTATTCTTAGCTCTCTTATGGCTTGGTAGAGGGAATTCGAATGGGGGAATCCAAACCATTTCACTCTATGCTCTAGTTAACTATTGAGATGAGGGAAACTGAGAAGTAATGTTATCTTGGGATAACTCAAACTCTTCTTGAGATATCGAAAAACCTTGTAACTTATGAATCATAGATTGGAATTCAGGGGCTTCTATAGAAGAAGAACGATCTGGTTTCTGTGGAATTTCAGTAGCAGGTTTTGAGGATGTTTTTACAACTTCTTGCTTAGGATTCAGAGATTTAGAATGTGATCTGGAAGTTGGAGGTGAGGGTGAGGGAGTTTTAATCTTAGAATCGCCTGTTGGTTTGAATTTACTTACCATTCATAGTTCATGCCCTCCTTCTAGTGCCAAAAATGTTGAAGCCTTGAAAATTGTTGCTACAACATGGGGGAAAACCACCTGGTCCGGACCCTGGTTGGCAGCTCCTTTTCCTTTGGTGTAGTGGCTCCAACTGGGGATAATGGGACTAGTTTCTCAAAAAGATATTTTGGTAGTGTTGATGGGGTGATATATGATGTAATGGGGGAAATGATTTAACTGAGTGTAATATAATATAAACTATTAACCACATGTATATATCCTAGTTTTAAACATTATCTAACTATAACTATACCTGGGAATAAAAGCAAGATATGCGATCTACAATAATGTCCTATAGAAATTGGTAATAAAGATCATTTAATTGCAATAAGAAATGAAATCGTTTAACAGGAAATTAAAGCCAACACCATACAAAAGTGCAATAATGCTAACCAAAATTCAAACTTTCATACATAAAGCAATTGAAGAAAAGTTATTTCCTAATAGATAAATAAAACAAAATCACAAGATAAAAGTACCATTTATAATAAGTTATGCTCATGTGTTTAAGCAATATCAATCTAATTCCAATCAATCCAACATCATTTAAGAGTGAAAAAGTGCAATTTCAGTAGAACATGCCAAATATAAAAGAAAATAGATCATGTTCCATTCATTCTACCATAACCTCCTCAAAGGTACAGAAATGCATGTTTTGAAGAATGTTTTTGATAAACTTTCTAGACCCCTTTGTAAATGCATGAGAGGGGTTTAAATACTAAACCTATAGATCCTAAAATAGATTATTACAAAAATAGTTGAGGAGGTTTAAATCACCTTGCTCAGATTATGTGAAATGAAACTATAATAGAAATAAAACAGGGTGACTAAATCCTTTGCATTTGATCCTTAAGATTGCAAATATCCTTCATTGGCTTGAGTTGTATTGGTTGGTTGATCGCAGATTTCAATTGCCCAGTAAATATGGCATCTGTTAGTGTTGGCACCATTTTTTGGTGGAAAAGGTTAGGCAACACACAGTCATCCACTAGCTATATGGCTTGACTAATAATTCCCAATATGCTTCCCAGTTCCGCTTACTCGTTTGTTTGATCACCATCTCCCTTTCCTTTGTTGCTTGTCACCGTTGCTGCTCTAGTTGATTGGAATTTGGAAGAAATCTTGGTATAGATTCAACAACCAAGTTGGCACCATGTAGATTTTAGTTAATGGTTTCAATGATGTTGTTTACTGCTGCTGCCGCAACCGCTATTGCCCTTTCTTCTTTCTTGAGCTGAGAACCCTAGTCTGCACATAGAATTTCTTTATGTGACTCCTATAGTTTTAGCAAATCATCCTTTCTCCCATCTTCTAATTATTGCCAGGTGATAAAGTTAGAAATCCTTTTATGGATTTCATCATACTCAAGCCTCATGTCGATGACTTGGCTTGTTAACTTATCACTGATCTCACAGTAAGGATTTACTTGCAAGATTTCTTAGCACATAAGTTGCTTTTTTTGCATTAGTTGGGCATTAAGGCTGAGTGCATCTTTTACGAACTAATCGATTTGTGGAATATCTTTACACTTCTCTATCATATCTTGAATCCACACGTCCTTTTCTACTAAGCTGGCTTGATGTTGTATTTTCATCTGTTCAAACTCCTATTGTAGTTTGGAAATTTGTAACTCTCCTTGTTGGTTAGAATTTTCTTGCTCTAATTGTTGTTCCAACAACAGGATATTTTGTTCTTTTTCTCTTAGAAACATTTGAACCTCTATTACTTTATCAATAGTTGTCATATCATAGGCTCCCGCAAATTGCGATAGGCTTGTAGGGTTCTCAAATGGGTCCATGGGCGAATCTCTCCAGAAAATATCCATTGGTTCATTGTCGGGAGTAGTGACAACTATAACATCCAACTTTATTTTCTTCCTTTGCCTTTTGATGACAACTTTATGGGTAGGGCTATAAAACACATCTAAGGGAGGAATTTCCTCAACTCTTAAAACAATTTCAGAAGTGCGGGTGGTAGGAATGAGCTCTATATCTTGAGTACTTACAATTTTCTCCACTGTAACCTCTTGAGTTGATCTATGCTATGGAGTCTGTACTTCAGATGTTTATTCTTCTGTATGGATATTTTTATTAAAATTCTCCCATTCTTTTTTTAAATCAACAACTGGAGGTTTTTCCGACTGGGTGGAAGTAGAGTGAATTTTAGCCTGTTTCTTCACCGAAGTTTTCTCAGCTACTTTTTATGTAGTTTTGGTTGTGTCTCTCTCAAACTCTTTGTTTTTACTACCCCCATTCTGGGATTGTTTCTCTGAGTGTTGTGACTCGTGGGTAGACTTCTCCTGGGAATTTGCTCTGGAATTATCTTTAGAATTTTCTCTAGAGCTTTCCTCTAAGCTTACACTGAGATTTGACTCCCTTATTGGTTAAATCTATAGTAGGTCCAATGGAGCCTATAATAATATCCTCTCTTTATATTCATGGAAGGCATTAAGATCATTTCGGGAAAAAATTAGTGAATCCATATGCTTTACTTCTGAAAATGTCAATTTTGTAGGAAGAAGTCATCGAATGCATCTTCCTCATGGGTCAATATTTTCACTTTCACCATAGTAGTCGAGTCTTTGGTGGTGCCATTTGGGTCATATTTTCTTCCTAGAAATGTAGCCAATTTTAGAGATTTCATAATCTTTGCTTCCTTGCATGCATGTCCAAAATTATGTAGTGCAAACATACTACATTGCAATGGAAATGTAGGCCAAATGGCCTTTTTTTATTCCTTCAATCAGTTGCTCAGTGCACCTTCTCCTAATGTTTGGTAGGCTATCTCTCTAGACATTAACTTATCAGGGACATAGTATGGGAGGACATGCAGTGAAGAAATGCTCCTAAATACTCTCATATATGTAAATGTCTCCTCCCCAAACCATTTGGCTACAGGTAGGATATCTACTTCAGCTTCTCTAGAAAATGTAGGGGCATTCCTGTTGTAGACTTGTCTATGAATAGACATCATAACCCCATGACAAATTCTATAAAAGTCGGGGTGAAACTGAGGCTCCCACATATTCTTATGATATATATGAATGGGAAGCAGGTCTTTCACAATCCACTTCCATCCCATGATAGGAAATTTGGAGCCAAAACAGATAGCATCCATTATATAGGCACTCATGAAAAATGGAGGGTAAACCCTAGAAGAGATACTCCTCTTTCTCCAATACTCTATTATGGCTTTTGCTAAATTATCAGACAAAATTTGGGCCCAATTCATTATTGTTGCGTTTACGGCTGCATCTATTAATGGCAACCATTTTGGGGAAAATTTGGTACTATCAAGCTTTCCAAACATTCTACATAGCATGGCTACTGCAAAACAATGAGGAGAGCTATAGATGTTGTAGAATACATACCTGATTTATCCTTTTTGATCTTGCACTCATTTTGCATCCAGGTTCGTGTAACATCTATTGGGTCTTCATTCTCTTTAGCAAAGATCTAGAGGAACTGTTTGTTGTAGGATGTCTTTAGTTCTATCAGATTGTACATAAGTTATAGGTTGTCTGGTGAAAAAGATCCCATAACCTCTTGCCTATTACTCTTAAATTATCTGTCTGAGACATCCACCTAATCAATTGTCCACTTGACCACATCTCTCTACAGAATTATCTTTGGCCTTGCAGCTATCCGGTGCAAAAGTGAGCACACCATATCGAAGATGGAGGTGTCTGAGGAAGCATGACCATTGGCTATGGCCTTTGTTATTAGAGTGCTTGATTTCCCTTCTTCTATTAAATCATACATGGTTTCCCATGTAGAGGTTCCTCCATCTCTACTACATGTAGTATAAGAGAATAAAGGAGTCATTTCTGATTTCTCAGACGCAACTACCTTTCCCCTCTTTGCCATTACTCCCAATGACTCTTTCTGTGGATTTTTCCTGAAATGGAGCAAAACTAAAACTATCAGATATATAGAGATAAGAATGAACCTAAGAATGAATAATGCAGATAACTTTGAAAAGGTGAAAAGAAAGGAGTTTTTATTTGAATGCAAGTGAAAAGATATCGTATCACGTTGAACCGTCTTTCAAACATAAATGCTATTGACCCTTACTGAATGCCCACAAATGTTTCCTTATCCCTAGCTTTATTGCTCATTAATGCTCTACATTGTAAGTCGAGGAATAAAATTTTAGGGCGGCGAGCCTTTAAACTGAGAAAATGTTGATTTTGCAATTGCAATGCAATATCACAAATCACATTATCGCATTGTGATTATTATGCTTTCTTTAACTTTTCTTTAGCTTATGCGGGATGCGAAATGTGGGTCACTCATTATCATTTTCAGAGCATACCTTACTTGTTAGGATTTTCTATGTAAATCCCTTTTTCCTTAAGAAGCGGACTTGAGTGCTTCTTTATAACATATTTCAAAATTGGGTCCGGGTCTTCAATCGCATTTCACAATCTCGCATGATGATAAGGTTTTGGCTCCTCTTAAGCGTTCTTAATGCAATGTGATAAGGGAGATTGTGTCATCGTAATCTCACATATCGCATTGTTTAAGATACTTTGTTAAGGCATGCTCCTTGTGAGTGATGATTTACTGTGCAGACCTTAATTTAATAAGAAATGCTTTAGGACTTAGTTCATATGGGAAGCCTAATAGTTTCGAGGTCTAGCATGGTGCTCTCTTTTTATCGATTTTCACTAGTTTTGGTGGATGGCAAGGCTTTTGACACACTTGATCATGTGATATGCAAAAAGGCAAACATTTGCTAGCTTTTTCAAAAGGTTTTATTTTGATATCTTGCTTTATTCAAAAAATTAACAAGAAAAATGCCTGAATGCTAGACTTATTTTTGGAAGGATTTTTTAAAGGGTCTCCATTTGTTAATATAATATTGACTATCACTATTTAAATGGGGCATTGTTGAATAGCACAACAGGAACCTCCATAGGTTCCCTAGCCTCCAAGCCCAAGTCCAACCAATTGTAGTGTATCCATTCTCTCCCTTCTTCTTCTCCACATTTCTTCCCAAAATAAAATCCTCCAATGCCAAAATAAAGAACAAGGATCTTACCCCACTTATCATTCTCCACATTCCTCCCTAAAATAAAACCCTCCAATGCCAAAACAAAGAACAAGGATCATCCCCCACCTTCTCCACTCATCCTCCTCTAATTTATGTCTCGTTCTCTCATCCACCTCAACCAATTACCATTAATGCACCCCTCTTTCAGAAAACTTTGTCCCGGAGTTAGAGTGAAAAGGACACAAGGAGTTTGAAAGAAGTTTGAAAATAAGGCATAATAAAGTATAGATAGATATAGTAGTCAAATTAAGTAAATCAAGCAATGATACCATTTCCCATCAAGAGTCTCCAACAAATCTATAACCTCCTATCCTCCCTAAACTACTTCTGCTCTCATCCCATCCATCCTCTACTGCAATATACTATGGCATCAACTATATCAATCTAACCATTGATAAAACCAATATGGCAGAAATGTCGACTATATCGACCTAACTTCCCCAGCAGGAAATTGGAAATCGTCATCACACATCTGGGGGAATGTATCCATCACCTCCCTCCCATGATTTCAAAATTAGAAGTTACACGATGGGATATTCCTCTAGCCCCCCTCAAAACTAAGGTCAACACCCTAATATGAACCATACTACAACATTGGTTGGATACTTTTCATCGAATAATCAGTCAAGTAGTCATGTCACCTTCCATTTTCACTTTACCCATGTCATAATAATGCATATCAAGTATATATAAAATGCAATAAAATAATGTACATCAAACCATTCCTCTTTGGATGGTTTGACATTCCCCATTCAATAACATGGATTTTGGCTATTACATTTTCCTTTCCAATCTTGTAGGTTAGTTCACATCCATGCAGATACGTAACAACTATATTATAGATATATATATATATATATATATATATATTATATAATATATATATATATTATATATATATAATAAACTATTGATCATAATCACCATGTTATTATGTCTAGTATCTGAGTACCCAATTTTTTTTATTTAATATCAGGATGATGGAAGTAAATATTACATAAGATAAATCATAACTGCAATAACTCATGCACTAGATAAATCATATCCAAATATGCCATAAGATAAGTAAATCATATATCATATAAGTCATACATGAAATACTTTAGTCAACACAACCATAATTCATCTAGTTTTTTTTTTAATAAGTAATTTCATTTATCCAACTAACATGCATCAATATTACCAAGTGTTCATAAATTAAACACATGAAAATACAAACAAGACCTCAACCAAGTTACTTTTACAACTTAAAGTGATCATCACAAATAGTGAAAAAAAGTGAGGAGTACTCATGATGGATATATTCTTTGCATCCACTGAGGTAGTATATCCTAGTTTAGCTAAGGAACAAGAGGCATGTCTACTTATTTTCATTTGGAAATTGAATGTATGAATGCATTACATAAACAATTCCATAGAGGTTAAGTATCTTTCCCATCAACTCCTAATTCTATATGAATATTATATCATACATATAATATTTTCCCCTAGATGAATGGTAATTTTTAGTATTCGACAAACCTTTATCCACACATATTTGTCCAATGGAATACAAGCACATCACTATGGAGAAAATATATAGTGCCTTTCACTCCTATCAATACTAAAGTCTCACTTATTCTTAGTGGTTTGTTATTTAGTAATCATCATTCCACAAAACAAGGAATCTCCTCTTTATAAATAAACTTGGAAATTTTCTCATCACTTGATCATTATAAACCTTAATCACAAGTAACTCACCTAGATGAACAAACCTATTCATATGGGAGATGTTGTTTTTTTCTTTAGGGTACAAATTTTGAAGCTAGATCTGATACCATATGTGAGGACCTAACCTAGATATTCTAACTAAGCCAAATTTGTCATTCAATTTAATTGCAATAATAAAAAAATATGATTTTATAACTCTACATTTACTTGATAAAAAAAATACAAATAAAAGTTTATCAACAACATATTAAACATGTAAAACACTTCATTTTGCAGCAATTTGCATAAATAAAACAAAAAATGGAAGAATACTTGTTCCAAGGGTTTGGTTGGGATTCTCTTGACTTTGTTAGAATGCTCCTCCTGTCTACCCAACTAAATTTACCTCCCATTCAAATAGGAAAGGTTTCCTAGCCTAGGGAACCTCCAGAGGCTCCCTAACCCTCCGAGCCCAAGTTCAACCAATTATAGTGTGTCCAAGTTAAAACCAAAACTCTTCAATAGATCCAAGTTTGAGTTCTCTCATTTTTCTCTCCATTCTCTCCCTTCTCCTTCTCCACATTCTTGTCCAAAATAAAATCCTCCAATGCCAAAATAAAGAACAAGGATCTTGCCCCCCCTTCTCCTCTCATCCTCCTTCCCTTTATGTCTCTTCCTATCATCCACCTTAGCCACTTAACATTAATGCAATGAATACCCCCTCATCCTTTTAATTAATATCATTGACTTTCCTTACCATATCTTATCCAAAAATAGATTTGAGAAGATAGATTGGGGATATAAATATGGATGTTTAATGGTTGAATTGAGACTTCTATGATCCATAACAATTGAAAGAAGAAATTTCGGTGTAAATCACATTCAGAAAATCATAGTTGATGCGTTTCGAACCAACTAGTGTGGTTCATCGTCAGGACAAGTTGAAGAAACAGATCTAGTCTAGCAAGTTAAATAGTCTAAGCAGAGACTCCAATGGATAAAAATAATTAACGGCTAATTTTTGGCTTTAGGACCCAGGTAACTTTCATTTAATAATTAATATATTGTTTATTTTATTTCATGTATGTGTTATTATTATTATTTTAATTGTGGAATAAGTTAATATAAAATAATTAGAAATAAATTAATGGTTAGTTTTTCAAAAATAATTCATATGATTTATTTAAATATTAATTATTTTTATTTATTATTTATTTAATTATTATATATCTTATATATTAATATATATATATATAATAATAATATATATGGATATTATATATATATATATAGATAGATATTAAATATAATATTAGGTTGTTAAGAAAAGTTAGGATTAATAGAAATAATTCATAATGGTTAGTTTAAGAGGTTATTAATTTATTATTTATTATTAAAAAAATTAATAAATAAATAAATAAAAAATAAAAATAAAAATATAAAGATGTCAAGTTGAGGCTACAGGATCCATTAAAAAAAAAAAATTAAAATATCAAATTAATAAATAAATAAAATATATATAATTATTAATATATAATATATATATATAATAGAAGATAAAATAATCAATAAATCTGAAAATAAAATTAATACAAAATGAATATAAAATAAAAAGTGAAAATAAATATATAGATAAGAATATAAAAATGGGAGGGGGTGTTTAATAAACAGAATATTAGTTAAGATTTAATTTATTAATAAGGGACAAGAGAAATAAATAGAAATAGCGACAAAGAAGGAGAAGGATAGGAAAAGAAAATCCCAGAACAAGAGGGATAAACCCAAGAAGGAAGGAAAAGATAGGGATCCAGGGGGGAAACATCGAAAGCTCGAAAGGGGGGAGGAAAAGAAAGACTAGGAAGAAAGGGCAGGGATCCAACAGCTACTAATCTTCCAGCCATCATCTCTATTGAGATTGTTAGGCCTTCTTTCAATCTCAATAGCCTCCCTGAATTTACGATGATGGAAATGAGCAACCTTATCAATAACCTCGGCCTCCTCTATACAAACCTGATGCTTAGTCTTTTCTCCATGCTCTGCTAACGCTGAAGACTTGGTTCTCCCATGTCTTAGGTCAGTTGCATGCTTGTTGATCCTCTGATGGATGGAACGCCCTGTTTCCCCAATATAGGGGGTCCTACAAGAACAAGGGATCAAGTAGACACCCTTCATGTCCTTAGGGTCAACGGGATCTTTCACCGATAGGAGGGATTTACGAGTGGTGCTGAGGGGCCTAAAGGTTGAAGGAATATCATACCTCTTAAGGATTCGAGCAATCTTGTCTGTGGTTCCTTGGACATAGGGAAGATGGACACCTGGTCGGTGCTCCCTCGGTTCTTTTCTAATTAACACATTTTTAAAGGCTTTAAGGAAAGCCTTTTGACCAAGGTGCCTACTATAGCAATTCTCCACAAAGACATTAAGGAGATGGGATTTCTCCTTATCGAAATTCTCCTTATCCGAAATCCTAAGGGCACGAGTAGCGAGGGTGTTAAGAACACCCATCTTCTAAGCAAGGAAATGATGGGAACTGGCATGAAGATACTGCTAAGTATGCGTTTTCTTCCAGAATACCAAGTGGGAGAGAGAGCCGTCCTTATTCTTAGAAATAAGAATATCTAGGAAAGGGAGGCAACCATTGACTTCTTTTTCCATGGTGAACTTAATGGCAGAGGACTAACAATTGAGGTGATCGAAGAAGAGCTCCAATTCCTCTTGGCCATGGGACCAGATGACATTAGTGTCATTTACATACATTTTCCACAACTTGGGAAGGAGACGAGCTGAGGCTAAAGCCTTGGCTTCGAAATCTTCCATAAAGAGATTCGCAAAAATAGGGGAAAGGGGGGAACCCATGGCCACACCACAGGTCTGTTCAAAGAACTCACCCTCGAAACAGAAGAAAGTGGAAGTGAGACAGATCTCAACTAGATGAGCGGTGTCAGGATCTGTTAGTCGATAGATCACTTCCAGGGCATCGTTTATAGGGATGCAAGTATAAAGGGAGATGACATCAAAGCTAACTAGAATGTCATCGGAGCTAAGTTTAATGTCCTTAAGCTCGTTAATGAAGGAAGCAGAGTCTTTCATGAAGGACTTCGTACGGCCAACCAGGGGCTTAAGCTTAAGGGCAAGGAACTTAGCAAGAAGGTAGGTCAGACCACCGATGGTGTTGATGATAGGCCTCAAAGGGACCCCTTCTTTGTGAATCTTTGGAAACCCATAGATCCTAGGAGTAATGGGACTGCTCTCAATGAGTTTATGGCAAAGGGAACTCACTGAGCTACTGGACTTAATAGCCAGAGCCACTGTCCTAGAAATCTTCTTAAGAGGGTTCTTGGGTAGTTTTTTATAACTGCCACTATTGTGGAGATGATCTAACATCTTCATGCGATAATTATCCTTGTTAAGGATGACCGCTGCCCCTCCTTTGTCCGCCTTCAGAACAACGATATCTTTGTTCCGGTTTAAGGACTTAAGGGCACTGATTTCTTCATTGCTGAGGTTCTTTCGAGGGGGCTTAACCTTTCTAAGGACGATGGCACAATCTTGCCTAATAGTTTCCTTGATATTTTCCTGGATATCTTTAATCCCATACTCCATGTCGCAAATTATGTCGTCCACCGGGATTTTTCTAGGGGCAAGGGCAAAGTTTAAACCTTTGCCTAAGGAACCATGGACAAGATTTCTCGAATCCTTAAGAGGTATGATATTCCTTCAACCTTTAGGCCCCTCAACACCATTCGTAAATCCCTCCAATAGGTGAAAGATCTCGTTGACCCTAAGGACATGAAGGGTGTCTACTTGATCCCTTGTTCTTATGGGACCCCCTATATTGGGGAAACAGGGTGTTCCATCCATCAGAGGATCAACGAGCATGCGGCTGACCTAAGACATGGGAGAACCAAGTCTTCAGCGTTAGCAGAGCATGCAGAAAAGACTAAGCATCAGGTTTGTATAGAGGAGGCCGAGGTTATTGCTAAAGTTGCTCATTTCCATCATCGTAAATTCAGGGAGGTTATTGAGATTGAAAGAAGGCCTAACAATCTCAATAGAGATGATGGGTAGGAGATCAGTAGTTGTTGGATACCTGCCCTTTCCTCCTAGTCTTTCTTTTCCTCCCCCCCTTTCGAGCTTTCGGTGCCTCCCCCCTGGAGCCCTATCTTTTCCTTCCTTCTTGGGTTTATCCCTCTTGTTCTCAGATTTTCTTTTCCTATCCTTCTCCTTCTTTGTCGCTCTTTCTATTTATTTCTCGTATCCCTTATTAATAAATTAAATCTTAACTAATATTCTGTTTATTAAACACCCCGTCCCATTTTTATATTCTTATCTATATATTTATTTTCACTTTTTATTCTATTTCATTTATTGTAAATTTTATTTAGATTATTGATTAATTTTCAATTCATATATAATCTAATATATAATATATATATATATAGTATATAATAATTATTATATATATATATAAGATATATATATAATATATAATATATATATATATATTTCAGCTGTTCACGGGCCTGGTACAGTGAGTCCGCTACTCCAGGTTCGGAAAATCGGGGTGACCCACCCCGAAGGGGGGTCACCCGCTCAGGCACACAGACGCTAGACCCAAGAGCCTGTCGGGTTTCGACCTGTGACCTCATTGGCGAGGCCCCCCGGTGACCGATTGTGCTAAACCCTGGGGCTATATTATATATATAGTATAATATAGTATATATATATATATAAATATTATAATATATAGAAATAATTTTTTAATTTTTTTTTAATAATTAATAATAGATTTAATAAATAAAATAGAATTACGTCTTTAAACTAACCGTGTAGAATTAATGTTTTATTAATCCTAACTTTTTCTGTAACAAACGCTAATATTATTGATTTAAATTAATATATAATATATATAATAATATAATATATATAGTAAGTATAATAATTTAAATAAATATATGAAAATTATTTTTGAAAGAACTACCCATTAATTTATTTTAGTTATTTTTACCTATAACGTATTTCACAAATAAAATAATAAAAATAAAAATAATAATAATATTAAATTAATAAAGGAAAAGTTGACCTGGGTCTTAAAGCCAAAAATTAGCTGTTAATTATTTTTAGTTGTTGGAGTCTCTGCTCAGACTATTTAACTTGCTAGACTGGATCTGTTTCTTCAACTTGTCCCGACGATGAACCACACTAGTTGGTTCGAAACGCGTCGACTATGATTTTCTGAATGTGATTTACGACGAAATTTATTCTTTCAAAGGATGTTTAATTTAGAAATAAATTGGAAAAGATCATATCTTATCCAAAAGTAGATTTGATAAGACACCTTGAGAATATTAACATCGATACTTGATTTAGAAATAAATTGGAAAAGACAATATCTTATCCGAAAGTAGATTGGAGAATACACCTTGGGAGTAGAAATACAGATATTTAATCTATAAATAAATTGGAGAAGGTCGTATCTTATCCAAATGTAGATTTGAGAAGACACCTTGGGAATAAAATAATAACAAATAATAAAATTCATATTAGTGAAATAAAATCACATAATCACAAGTGTAGGTGTATACCATTATTAGTTAATAATTATCAGCCAATTTTTTCAGGTTAATTAAACGATAATCAAAATTAGCCTAATAGGATCAAGTAGAGAATTACATATTCTCATTTTCCACATTCCTCTCCAAAATAAAATCCTCCAATTCCAAAATAAAGAACAAGGATCTTTCACCCCTTCTCCTCTAATCCTTCTTCCCTTTATGTCTCTTGCTCTCATCCACCTCAACTACTTACCATTAATTCCATGACTACCCCCTCATCCTTTTAATTTACTATCCTTGATTTTCATTACTATATCTTATCCAAAAATAGATTTGAGAACACAGTTTGAGAATAGAAATATGGATATTTAATTTAGAAATAAATTGGAGAAGATCATATCTTATCCAAAAGTAAATTTGAGAAGAGTAAATTTGAGAAGACACCTTGGGAATAGAAATATAGATATTTGATTTATAAATGAAATAGAGAAGTCCATATCTTCTTCAAAAGTATATTTGAGAAGACACCTTGGGAATATAAATATGGATATTTAATTTACAAATAAATTGAATAAGACCATATATTATACAAAAGAAGATTTGAAAAGACACATTGGGGATATAAATATGGATATTTAATTTAGAAATAAATTGGAAAAAACCATATCTTATTCAAAAGTAGATTTGAGAAAACACCTTGAGAATAGAATAATGACAAATAATAGTAGTCATATTAGTAAAATAAAATCATAGATTCATAAGTGTAGGTATATGCCATTATTACTTAATAATTATAAGTCAAAACTTTCAAGTTAATTAAACGCTAATCAAGATTAGCCTAATAGGATCAAGTGGGAAATTACATTTCCTAAAAGTAACAAGGACAATATAGGGTTGAGTCCCACAAACAACATTAACATTTCCACATGTAAGGTTATCCTAGAAGAACATCACAAAATTCAAGTAGAGAAACATCACACAATACCTCATCATTGAAGAGATTGATGTTGAAGGACAAGTGACATTTTAGTTGAATTGGATGTCTTCTCCTTTGCTCAGCCAACCAAGAGTGTATGGTTGAGGGTGTTGCACTTTCATTAGCTTCAATCTCTTGATGACCTTGGTAGAGATCAAGTTATTCTAGCTCCTACTATTAGAAATTAAATGCAATTGCGTCCCCTTCACCCACATTTGTGAATGAAAGAGGTCTTCTCCCTCCCCGAGCTCCTCTGAATCTTCTAATTAGATATTCATAGTTGTGATGGTAGCATTTCCTTCTACATCGATGATCCTCTTTCCTTTATCCAATTTTGAATTAGAGTTAGGGACAAATTCTTTTTTCTTTTCTTTAAGCTCCATCACTAATGATTGCTTCAAGAAGAATTCATCATTTTTGTGTCAGAGGATTTTATGGAAGTCATTGCAATTTTAGTATCCTTGTTTTATTGTGAGTTGAGCTAGTTTTATTGAGGTTATATCTCCATCCTCTTTTCATTTTTTTGTGTGTTAGGCCACCTTTTCCAAGTTTCTATTATGCAGGATTTATAGATCTGAACTGTCACTTATTCCTCCACTTCGATTTCCAAGAAATTGATGTGACTCTCAATGAGTATATTTACAAGAAATTCATATTTGTTTGGATGTACCTATGTAGCCCACTATGTTACTTTAGAATAAGGTGTTGCTCCAAGTATCTAATACGCAAATTTGAGTGCAAGGTATGGAAAGTATTAGTGTGGTCACATGCTTTAGTCTCTCTCTTGTCACATAGTAGTACATCTTATGTATTGGTGATAGCAGTACCCCACGGGGTATAATTTCTCCTTGTAGGCATCCAAAAGTGCTTCCTAAGTGTGTCCATCCTTGAATGACATCAGTCATCCAATATGCATACCTCTAAGTTTCACACCAAGATTTGATATGCATAATGGTTTTAAGGAATGAAAAACTAATCTTTCATTATTATAAATGTTTTAATAGAGTAATTACCCTTGAGCATGTGCAGCCATTTCTTGAGGGCATTTGCATCTATCTATCTTTAAAATAAAGGGATATCAAAGTTAACTTGCACCTTGAAGAATGTAACACTTTTGAAATTTCTTCTTTTTGAACATTCCATGGCCATTGTTGGAAGTCGTTGAAGGAATTGGGAAAAAATTCCATCATCTCATTCCTTTGTTTGTGAGTGCTTCCTTCAGCAACAACTTGATAGGATCTCCTACTTTGTCACTCCTCTTTTCTTACACAATGTGAAGAATTGGAGAAATTTTGAAATATAAAATGGGTCTCATAAGGAATATTATAAAATAATAGTGGAAATAATAAAATAAGATTATATTACCTCATCAAGCTTTGGAGGGAAAAAAGAAAAAAAACTACATTTTCAAATCATCTTTTCAACTTATCTCCCTATGATTTTACTCAAATTTCAAGTGAGAGCACTCGGTGGATGTGAAATTTAATTTTACATCCAAGGAGTACCCATGTTGCATACTTTCTATGGACCCTACTACACAAAAAATGTTAAATACATGACCAAACTTGATTGCAATCACATTTTTCCTAGAGTAAGGTCCATAGAAAATACACAACATGGGCACTCCTTCAATGAAAAATTAATTTTTTCATCCATGAATGCTCCCACTTAAAATTTGAGTAAAATCATAAGGAGATAAGTTGAAAATATGAGTTGTAAAATATTTTGTTTTTTTAATCTTTTTACTCCAAAAATGGTGATTCATCCCCCATGGTTGACATCATCTTATTGAAAACTATTGGTTCTTATAAAGTTAATTTTTGTTGTGTATTTTTGTTTTGAGGCCCATTTTTTACATCAAAATGTCTCTAATGACACTTTTGTTGAAAAAAATGGTTTCCCTCAAGTAAAACTAGTTTGAGATTCAAGTCTCTATATCCGGTATCATCGAGGAATGGGAAATGAAAGGGTACCTTGCTCTGATACCACTAGTCCATGCTATCTAAGGAATCATACAATATATGGGCAACAACACGTCATAAATGTATGGCAAAAAAATTATATGAAATATCAACATTAGAGTACATCACAAGTGCATAGAAAATAATGTAGAGGAAAGAATAATATGAAAAGAGATTTTTTATCTCTTAGTGAATGGGAATTTTTTCCTAAGAGTACAACATGAGAAACTTCATGGATTTTACAAATGTGTATGCATTTATATTATTTATAGATGCCTTTTCGTGTAGGAGTCATGTACTTGCACTATTTGTTATATTATTAAATATCATGGGTGAATACCATAAGTGGATACCATGGATAAATGTCATGGTGAATTCCATGGGTAAATGTCATGGGAATTACTATGGTGAATACCATGGTTTGTCAAAACCACTTGTAACTCATGAAAAGATAAAATCCAATGGACTTGTAACTCCTGAAAGGATAAAATCTAAGACTAACCATATTGATCAATGTAATAGGTGGATAGTCACCAATTTCCACTCCATGGCTTTTTGTGTGATTATTATGCCAACAAAATGTAATACTCCATACCCATTTATCTTCATAGTGATTTTTAATGTCCTTTGGCACATTGTTTAAATAATTCATTTAACATATCCTTTATGCGAATCTAGTTCATATTTATTTTGTTAAGACTTTTTCCTCCAATCATACTTAAAGTTTCAATAATTATTTGCTCAAAATATTTTACATATATTTAGCAATGTAAATTAGTGACATATGTTTATTTTCATAATTATTATGTTTGTGATAGTCATAACCTATGAGAATTTATAAACATGCCATGTGAACATGGAGGCTATGCCATCTTGCAGAGTTGTTTGAATATATTTCAAATGGTATTTGAATAGGTTACAATGGGTGTTTAACAAATTAAACCATGTAGGTCTGAAATTCGTAAATCATAATATCAAACCAGGATCTTACTCTTTATCTTCATCTTATTTACATTATAAACATTTTTTTTTAGCAATGGATACAAACAGATTCATCTATGAGGTCTATAGGAAAGGGTTCCAACAAGATCAGAATATACAATTACACAAGCAAGCGCATAACCTACCATGGAAATTGAAACAAAGAGTGAGCTCAAAGATGAGGAAGAGAGTTTACATATGTGCATAACCCACATGCATGGATTATGATCTCGCCAGGGCACTGGGAGATCTCACTAGCATCAACAAGAATTCCTCTTGAAAGCATGGGCAGAAGAAGTGGAAGTGTGATAGGTGCTCCAAATGATGCGCTATTTAGTCTGACTAGAAGGCTCATTCCAAGACCTATGGAACTAGGGAAGATAGATGTGACTGTGGCAATATTTTTTCCATGAAGGGTTTAAAGAGGACTTGAAGCACCTGTCATACCAAGGGTTTCGATTCTTTTAGAGAAGCCATGCCTCCCAAAGCTGTAAACCATGCCACAAGAATAGTACTTCCAAAAAATGTTGTGACGAAGAGCCCAAATAAGAATGATTAGAGTAACAAAATGATCGTGCTATAGAATTTTGATCCTGAACTTGTTCAAAATGTTGAGATGTTAGAAGAAGCCACTTCTATAGAAGAAACTAAGTTTCTCGAGGTTCCAATATAAATGGAAAAAAGTATTGAAGATGGGGGATTTAAAAGAGTAGTCTTCCAAAGACATCACCATTGCAAATGAGCAAACCTCTGTGAGTGAATTTGTGCCTAAAAAGGGGGAATTCATTGGTGAGAAGATTGAGCGTGTCACCACATCATATCTCCTGAGCCCTTTTCAGATCTTAATCAGAATTCAGAGATTTTTTGGGTGAGATAAATGGATCTGGTAAAATACCTCAAGTTCTTGCTGGAACTCAAAATATGAATACCCTCTAGTTTACAATGCCTTCTTTTTGAAGGTAGGAAACTAGATATTCTCTCTCCTCTCTTTGTTTATAATATATATAAGGATGTCATAGTTTTCTTGGAACTTCGACTGCATGGGGGAGATTTGGGAAAACGTTCCACTTCCCAATCCTTCTCTTATAATTACGTAGTCCAAAACCAAGTTCCCCAAAGCACAATTCCACCTCAGGCACGTCCCTATCCCTTAGATAAGGCAACTTAGGCCCATATTCCTCTAGGTTAGTTTTTAGTAAACAAAATTGAGGAGGTCGCTTCAATGGAAATCACTCATCTAGATCTATATGCACTCTATGAGCTCTTGGAAGGAAATGGCCTCATCTCTCATTTTAATGGGTTGTGTCCACACACAACATACCTTTACCAATGGATTCATTCAACTTGGAATAAGGACTGCAAGTTCCTCTTATGTTCCAAGGGTTTATTCATCATTGTGTTTCTTAATGACGAGGATTATCATAATGTTATTTCTAAAGGGTCTTTGTTCTCAGGAAAATTTGGGCTCTTCCTCACCCCTTGGTTCTCAGGTTTTAACCCCTCCATAGCAGTGATCACAAACCTACCCATCTCGGTTCGACTACCAAATGTTCTGGCTCATCTATGACACCCTTCACTATTTTAGGTTATCAAAAACACCTTAGTTTGGTTTTTGGCTACAAATCCCTCACAATGCTAGTATGGAGTATATACCTCTGTCAATATTTGTGTAGAAATCGACATCAAAAAAGGATTGCATGACAAAATTAATTTAAAAATAGTTGACTTTCATTCGACTCAGATGTTGGACTATGAGAACACTTATTTTTCAGTGTCAATTTTTTCATCAAACAGATCATCTTCAGAATTTATGTTCCCAAAAATAGTAAAACAAAATTCAAGGTATAAGACATGGAAGCCATGCAGCATGCCTCTTGGCAAAGAGGAAGATTCCTCTTCCTCATATCAGGGAGACACTGTGTATGATGATGGAATGCTCCTAGTATACGAGGCCTAGACTTCAGATCTTCAAAATCCCTATGAAGAAGGTAAGGAGATCCAAGTTTCACCAACTAAAAGAGAAGTAATTAATATTGTATCACTACGAGGCATGAAGCATACCCATGAATCATCCTTCTCGGACTCTAACAAGGAAACCTCCTCATCTTGTTAGAATAATCTCCAGGTACCTTTGGTTGCCCCACCTTCAGAAGGTTGGATCAAAGTAGCCAAAAGGAAAGGAAATAAATGATGCACTAGTGATCTACCCCAAACTAGGTGGTTTTAATGTTTCTGTTTTTTTGGGTCTTTTGTTATTAAGTCTTCCAGCTTACTTTTTCTTACCTGGTTGGAGACTTATACTCCCAAGTCAGCCTTTTTGGAGGACATATGTTGTCAATGTAGAACTTATTATTATTAATATAAATATTTTGTATGCCTTACAAAAAAAGACTAATTAAACCATTAAGTGTGAACATATGTTGTGTCATAGTTTATCACCATGGGTTTTCTTAATGTGGATAAAATTCAAATGATATTGTAATAAGTTGAGTTCATATGAAATTGAAGAGCACAAATTTCAGTGAGTTAGTAAATGCTCCCTTGTATGTGTACATGTTTATTTATATATGTCGGCTTTTTGAATTGATTATAATAAGTGCTTGGATTATTAGTCTAGATAAATGTGAACTATATGTTTAATTTTCCTTTATCCTTTTAAATTGTCTTAAGGGTCAACTGAGTTCATATAAAATTTGAGAGTGCATAATGGTTAATTACATTAAATTACTTATTAAATGTTTAAAACATTTATGTTTGTGAACTAATAAAATTATCCTTGTGTTACTATTTGATAGAATGGAACTATACCAACAACAAAATAAGAGTGTTTTTTTTCCAAAATAGAAAAGTAAAAACATCATAGTAGGTGAGACTAGTCCTAAATTTCGGCGAACCCAACAAAAATAATATAATCTCGCCATCCATAATAACTAGTAAAACTAAATTCAAAAAGCATTTGAAGAGCAACATGTAGATAATCAATATAAGGTAGAAGCGTCAATAGGCATATGATTTGTTGCACTATCTAAAGGTGTTTGGTTTGTTTCCTTGTGAGAGGGAGGCTTCAATATAAGCTAGATAGTTGTTCATCTCCTTGTTCTCCATTTTAATTTCATCCAGTTGAACTTGCTACATGCATTACGAGGAGATATTGCACTGCTTCTTTTGCTTCTGAGCATTAGAGAACAAGCATATCACCAAATTAGTGACAAATTAATGAGACTAGAGAGGAGATCACGAGGCGAGAAATTATGAAGGGTGGCTTTATAATAAGAGGTAGGAGTGGAGGATGGCAAGCCACAAGGACCTGATCCTTCCTCTAGTAAAAAGTAAAATATTACAAAGAAATTACAAGATTAAGTCAAGACCCTAGTGTGGAGAGATAGTTAGAAAGTTTGAGTAGTGAGAGCAGAGTAGAAAAAACCAAGA
>APFE030086496.1:0-31803 GCA_000404065.3 Pinus taeda
TTACATACTCACAAGAATGATGCATAATTATAACATCTTTTAAAAGTTATATTCATCATTTAGCTACATGAATTAGTTTACTAGTTTACAAATTAGAATTTCTCGAAGTCACTTGTAGCAAAATAGTAGTAATTTTCTGTTATTTTTTAGAACATATTAATGATATTCATTTGAGTTGATTCTAATTTTATTTGGTCATACAAATATTCAAGCTAATAAAAAAATTTACGCCATATAATTTTCACTAGGGTAGGTTAGGCATTTGGTAGGCTAACTAGCTCAATAGTTTTTGAATTTCTGGTTTTTAGAGTAGTAATTTTCTGCTATCTTTCAGCATATGTTAATGGGGGTATTTTGGAGTAATTCCACTTGCAACATAGTCCTAGGACATCCTACTTAAAAAAAAAAAATTCCCATCTCATTTTTATTTGGTTTACTTTGATATTCAGCAAGTTATCTCTCCCCTATAGCAAAATAGGGCCTCCTATAGCGCCCCCTGCAGCACCTTCTGTAGCAGTCCTATAACACTCATGTAACATGTGTAAAATTAACCATATCTACTCTAAAAGCTTGTTTTTTGTCTCTCAAGCTTGAATAATGGCCCCTAGGCTCTAAATCCATGGTTTAGGAAGACCAAATACCACTTAGGATTTTCCTTTTTAGCCCTGCAATACATCTCAATAATTTCAGTTAATGGATAGATTTATGAATGAGATAGCAAAATAATGATTTCCTTGATTTTTGCATGAAGTATATAATGAAATTTGTCAATATATCTAAAATATTTGGCACTCATTTATTGATTACATTCTCTTTCCTTCATGAATGCTATATTATTTTACTTTCTTTGTTCATAAGCTAGGCTTCCTATTTCAAGCACTATTATTTCTACTTCATAGACTAGGTTTCCTTTTCAACGCAAATTTCACATTATGAATTTAGGTTAGTGTTTGATTTCATTATATTCACTTCAATGCATTTTATCAACAAAATAATGATACATTGCATGTTTCTTCCATTTCATGTCTAGTTTTCAATATGAGACCCTAGGCATCAATCTAGAAGCTCTTGATTCCTATGTAATGAGTTGGAGTCTTCATCTATATGTGTTGAAGTCTGTTAAGTGCTATATTTTGTAACTATTGAGATCAATAATAAAACAAGGTGTGTGATTAATTTATGTGGTGTGCAACAATTGTCTCTCACTACTCTATTTAAATTTCTATCATAGTATCAGAACCTGTTCTTGGTTGATTCCCTTATGTGAAGGCCAGGAAAATGCGAGAGCCATGAGATTGAATACTTTGTACATAAATTAGTTTAGTGTTTGATTTCCTTATTAGTGTAGATCTCATTTCTGTGTGTAGATCTGGAGATTATTTCCTGTGAGAGTGATTTTAGTGGGTGTGTTGTTTTCAAACCCTTGTTTGATTAAAAACCCTACTTTTTCAATTAAAAATAGTTGTACCTCCATTGTCAGGAGTGAAGTTTCTTGCACAGTGTCAAAGGAGGATTCGCCGCTATGATTTAGTTGCTCTAGTAATATTGTTGATTTTCTAGAGGAGACAACTGTATTTGGGAACACGGTGAATCAGTCAACTTGCAGGAAGACAACCATGGTTCATTGGGGATAAATAAGGAATTATATACCTCTCCCCTGTAGTTGCCAAGAAATAAAATTAGAGAGAGATGCATTGATACCCTTTGGATCTGTGTGAGAGAAAAACACAAGTGGCTGACAATATTTCCATGTGGCATCAACAGCGAGGAAAAAGTGAATTAATTTGAATAAAAGGTGGACAGGTTAGATCTGAGGTGAAATAAACCCATGAAGGCATAATCGTGGAGCATGAAACCATATCTAAATCTAAGAATTGGTTGTTAGATCTGAGATCTGGTTGCTAGATCCAAGATCTGGTTGTTGTGGAAAGCCAAGGAGCATCCAGAGCATCATTATTTCTGAAGGGAGGTGTCAACAAAAATGTTTGTAACTGAGAAATATGTGATTGGGTTGACTGCATCAGGGACTAAATATGAATCTACAAGACCATATTTAAAAAACTCTTCTCCTAAGAAGAATTGAGTAATTAGCATGAAATATTTCTGAAGCTACGGTGTGGGAAACGTGAATGATCGGTCTATGTTCTAGATCCATGTGTGAGATCTGCATGCATGCTGGACAAAAGACGATGGTCAAGTAAATGGAATGATTTTGACCAGTGAATGGTGCAATTTGTAATAGTTCAATCTATTCTTAAGTCCAATTCTCTGGGGGTAGCTCGTTGGTCAACGAATGTTAAAATTGGCAACCAAGGAGAAACTTCATGTGGGTCATCTTATTCATGGCCGATAATATTTTTATTAGATTCCTCTCATCAAGAGGTGTAAGATTCATATAAATATCATCCGATTCCGATAAGTATTCATGGAGATATGAATTTATTTTGATTATGGAATTATTATCAAGCCGACCTATAACTCATGTAGGCTCAGAAGCCCAACAGTCGCATCTATTCAAACACCAACGTTGTGTATAAATATAAGAGGAATTTTCCTCATTTGGACTCACTCATCTCATCACATCTCTCTCTCTCTACTGTGCAGAAATGAGTCTCTTCTTTACTGCAAATCCAAAATTTGACCATCAGATCTCCTCTTTAGAACTGCGTTGTAGCTCCATCTAGATCTCCTCTCAAATCCACAACTTTTGGTGGTGGAATTAAGTCAATCCGACGAATGGTTTGCAAGATATCGACTGCCCTAGTTTGAAGCCGGAAACTGTTGAAACTGAAGCTACAACTGCAGAAGTAAAGATTGACCTGCGTGGACTAGAAGATATCCTCTTTGGAATTTCACTATAGTTCCATATGGATCTCCTCTAAAAATTTCAACTTTTGGTGGTGGAATGAAGTCAATCCGACGAACGGTTTGTGAGATATCATCTGCCCTAGTTTGATAATGAAGCCACTAATGTTGATGCTGCTGATCTAGGGTTTGCTACTACTGATATGAATCAGATTTATTGTACTATTTCTCTCTGCTGAATTATTGAAGATAAAAGAATATTTGATCAAAGGGTTTCCCCACACATTGTGAGATTTGTCACTGGCTAGCTGCCACATCTTGTGTCTCTTGTCTTGGCTTGTTTTCTGTCGATCGTTTAATGTTCTATCTGCACTTTACTTTACGTACATGTGATTGTTAATCTGTGGAATATAATAAGAAAATGAAGTAATCTATTATAAGCATAGAACATACCATAACTTAACATGGTATCGGAGCTAAGGTGAAGACAAATCCTGAGCAAGAGCAAGAGCAATCACCGAAGAGAAGATTGGTGAGGCTATCCTAAAAGAACTATGGGGTCCTCAACACTTTGCCAAAGGAAAGTTTGGTAAGAAAGATGGCTATCATGGATGGAAGATGTCTATTGATCTAACCCTAGAAGATCCAGGAGTGCTAGACCATGTAAGAGGCAATATTATTGAGCCTCCATCAAATGCATCCGCTGCTGCTTGGAACAAATGGAAAACCGAAGAAGTCAAAATAGAAGATCATCCAGGACTCTATTGACAAGCACTTGGTGGCCTACATCTCTGAACTGGACACCTCCAAGGAAATCTATGATAGACTAGTTAGTTTATTTAAAGTTAATGATGCAAATCAAGTTTTGTTTCTTAGAAATAAACTGAGGGAAATCAAGAAGGGTAAAGATGAGAGTATGAAAGCATACTTATTAAGAATAACTGAGATCAAGAACAATCTCCTATCTATTGGGGAGGCTATTACTGACAGGGAAATGGCACTCACGACTCTTGGAGGATTACCATATGAATGGTACGTGTTTAGGGCTACTCTTCTGAACTATAATGTAATTCCTAGTTTCAAGGAATTAATGGCTAGATGCATTCAAGAAGAAAAAAGGGAAGAAGAGCAAGAAATGCCCATGCCTAAAGGTCCTCCTGCTGCCTTTTCTTCTCATGCTAAGAAAATAAATAATTCCAAGACTAAATCAAAAGGAAAGGATGGACCTAAGGCTAGAAGAAAATGACGATGTTACATCTGCGATAAAGCAGGTCACTATGCAAGGGAGTGCCCTGATAGAAAGGACTCACACTGGGATGATGATCAAAATCCCTCTAATGGCAATCAAAGGAATGAAAAATTCAATAGCAAATGTAACAAGAGAACTGGGAATCGAGGAAGAGGACAACCATTCAAGAAGGCTAGAAATTCTAGGTATGAATCTAACACTGTTGACAATAAGCAGGCAGAATATTATCTACCAGTTGCTCTATCTACCTCCACTCCTTCGGACTCAATGGGAATTTGGCTCATTGATAGTGGTGCCTCAAGGAACTTCACTGGTTACAAATAAGTACTCCATAATTTGGTAGAGAAAGAAACTAACCTGGAAATCATCCTTGGAGATGACATGAAATACCCAGTGAAAGGTGTAGGCAATGTTTCTCTCAAATTGAATCAAGGTAATATAATTCACTTACAAGATGTATTATATGTACCTAATCTCAAAAAGAACCTGGTATCCATCTTGGCAATGGAAGACAAAGGTTACAAGGTAACCTTCAGTAATGGCAAGGTACGTATATGGAAAAATAATGTTAAATATGCCTTTACTCTTGGGTTTAGTGTTGATTCATCATATCAGGTTGATGGAAGTCTGCTAGGTGTCATGTCTTATGACACATCTCTTCAGTTCGAAATTTAGCATCAGAGGTTTGTCCCCCTTCATTATAAAGCTATACTTGGTGTAAGACAAATGGTGACAGGGATGCTCGAATTTTGAGTAGAGAAAGAAGGTGTATGTACAGGATGTGCTGAACGAAAGCTCAAAAGGGGACCATTCCCCTCAAGCCAAAGCAAGACCTCCGATATATTACAGTTGGTTCACTTAGGCATACCTAAGGTTGCCATTAAGAGGGAGACTACTACACCACATACTCCTGAGCAGAATGGTGTGGTGGGAAGGAAGAACAACACAATTGTGGAAGTTTTCTCGGCCATGCTCATGATCAAAGACTTCTGAAGTTTCCATGGGCTGAAACTACAAACACTGCCGTATATGTACAAAATTGATGCCCTCATCAAGAATTGGGTTCCAAGACTCCTGAAGAAAAGTTCACTGGTAAGAAACTTGATGTTTCTCATTTTAGAATTTTTGGAAGCCTTGTATATTTTCATGTGCCGAAAGAGAAAAGAAATAAATTGGGTGCATCTGGAAAGAAGGGAATTTTCGTGGGCTATGGTGAAAATACTAAAGGCTATAGAATCTATGTAGCTAGTCAAAGGGAAGTCGTAATTATTCATGACGTCACCTTTGACGAAGATATGGCTCTCAGCAAGATGAACAATCTTCTGACTTTGAGGAGCTCTCAAGAAGCCGACACCAGGGAACCGAAAGAAAAGGATGATGAATCAATGTCTGGTGTAGAAGAACCCATGGATCCGATTGATCCTCCTCCACATGAGCCTTCCTGTTCTAGGAAGAGGCCTTCATGGCTTAGGGGGCTACTTGATGATGCTGAAGGACATGCTGTACCCCGAGGAACCTTTTGTGAAAGTAAGAAACCTAATAGGTATCAGGGATACCTGACCATCATGAGCACGATCATACGAAATGAGCCTTCATCATTCTCAGACACTGTCAAGCATCAAGTATGGAAGGATGCTATGACTGAAGAATATGAGTCTATCATAAAGAATGATGTCTGGGAAGTAGTTCCCAAACCCCAGGACAAGACAGTTGTTACTTCCAAATGGCTTTACAAGATAAAGCATTCAGCAGAAGGAAGTACAGAAAAGTATAAGGTTCGTTTTGTTGCTCGCGGTTTCTCCCAGAAGGAAGGTATAGACTATGATGACATATTTGCACCTATTTCCAGATATATGACCATCTACTCGATCATAGCCCTTGCCGCTTCACAAGGATGGAACCTACATCAGATGGATGTGAAGACTGCGTTCTTACATGACTCGATCAAAGAAGAGGTCTACGTAGAGCAACCTGAAGGATTTGAAATTTATGATAAAAAATCTCATGTATGCAGGTTGAAGAAGGCTCTCTATGGTCTGAAGCAAGCACCCCGAGCATGGTATGACGGGATCGACAGCTACTTGAGGAAGCTAGGATTCACTAGGAGTGAAACCGATCCTAACCTTTACTTTAAGGTTGAAGGTGATAAACCTCTCATACTGGTGTTGTATGTGGATGACCTCTTTCTAACAGGTGCAGACCCTCTCATTCACAAAAGTAAGAGGGATTTGGCTTCTGAATTTGAAATGAAGGACCAAAGACTTGAAGTATGGCAGAAGCCAAGGGAAATTCTCCTATCCCAAGGAAAATATGTGGTAAAGATAATGGAAAGATTCAGTATGGTGGACTGCAAGCCTGTAACTACCCTGTAAGTGCTGCTGGACCTGTTTTACAAAATGCTACTGAGTATCGACAACTTGTCGGAGCATTAATGTTCTTAGTGAACTCTCGTCAAGATATATGCGTTGCATTGAACACGTTGAGTCAACATATGGTTGAACCCCACCACATACATTAGATCGGTGCCAATAATCTGCTGAGATATCTTCGTGGCACTATCACTTATGGGTTAAGATACATTGTCGGAGATGTGAGACTATTTGGATACACAGATCCTGACTGGGCAAACAATGTGGAGGACAGTAAGAGAACTTTTGGGTGTTGTTTCTCCTTGGGATCTGCTTCGATATCCTAGATGAGAAGGAAGCAGAAGTCGGTGGCTTTGAGCACCGCCGAAGCAGAGTATATTGCTGCCAGCATGGCTTCCTATGAGGTAGTTTGGTTGCAAAAGCTCTTCAGTGAGCTGTTTGGATTTACTTTGGATACCACTGTGATCCTTTGTGATAATCAAAGTGGGATTCATTTGTCAGAGATTCCCATATTTCATGATCGCTCCAAGCATATCGATATCAGATACCATTATATTCGAGATATGGTGTAGCAGAGAGCTATAAGGCTCCAACATATTGGTACAGATGAACAGGTCGCCGACATTCTGACAAAATCCCTTGGGAAAGTAGAATTTATGAATTTCTGAGAACAATTTGGAGTTTTTCAAAGACCCTCTGATGAGGGTCATGTGTGATGCATTGAGCTCTAGGAGCTCCAGGGGGGTGCGAGGTGCTTCTTGGAGCAGCATATGACCACAGGATGATTCACTATCCCCTAGTGGTATACATGTACACCCCGTGGTGACATTGTAGTAGGATTGATGTATTCTCTGTGAGGCCTAGATTGATGTGTTCTCCATGGAAGCCTGGATTGATGTGTTCTCTGTGAGTCCTAGATTGATGTGTTCTCCATGGCAGCCTGGATTGATGTGTCCTAGACCAGTGGTACACTCTCTGACGCTGACTTCGGGTCGGTTGATACTAGTCTGGGACTAGTGGAACACTCTCTGAGATTGCGATACTGGTCTGGGACCAGTGGGAGGATTGGTACTTACTATGAAGCTAACTTTGGGTCGACTAAGACTGGTCTGGGACCAGTGGTACGCACTCTGAGACTGACTTTGAGTCAGTGAAGGATGATACTGGTCTAGGACCAGTGGAGTTGTACTCACTATGACGCTGACTTCGAATTGGTTGAGACTAGTCTGGGACTAGTGGTACATACTCTAAGAATAACTTTGAGTCAGTATGATACATTCTCGATCATTTCTTCTTCTTCATAATTTGGAAAAAAGCAGAGTAGAACAGAACAATGCAAGAGCAGAGCAGAACAGAGAAAAACAATACAGATCAGTACAGGGCAGAACAAGAAAAAGCAGAATAGGAAGAATAGAGCAGAGCAGGGTAGGGAATAGGCTATACAAGGCAGTGCATATGATGGATGAATAGTAACGACCAATAGACAGATTGCAGATGAAGTTCTCCCTAGTTAAGAGGGAGTGTTAAAATTGGCAACCAGGGAAAAACTTAATGTGGGTCATCTTATTCATGGCTAATAATATTTTATTAGATTCCTTTCATCGAGAGGTGTAGGATTGATATAAAGATCATCTTATTTCGATAAGTATTCATGGAGATATGAATTTATTTTGATTATGGAATTATTATCAAGCCGACCTACAACTCATGTAGGCTCAGAAGCTGAACAGTCGCATCTATTCAAACACCAACGTTGTGTATAAATATAAGAGGACTTTTCCTCATTTGGACTCACTCATCTCATCACATCTCTCTCTCTCTACTGCACAGAAATGAGTCTCTTCTCTACTGTGCAGAAAAGGGTCTCTCTCTCACACATGTGAAGCGAGAAGTTGTTGAACCTAAAGCTGCAACTACAGATCCAAATTTTGACCAAAGTTGACCATCAGATCTCCTCTTTAGAACTACGTTGTAGGTCCATCTAGATCTCCTCTAAAAGCCATAACTTTTTGTGGTGGAATGAAGTCAATCTGACGAATGGTTTGCAAGATATCGACTACCCTAGTTTGAAGCCGGAAACTGCTAAAACTAAAGCTGCAACTACAGAAGTAAAGATTGACTTACGTGGACTAGAATATCTTCTATTTGGAACTAAACTATAGGTCCATCTGGATCTCCTCTGAAAGCCGCAACTTTTGGTGGTGGAATGAAGTCAATCCGACAAATGGTTTGTGAGATATCATCTGCCCTAGTTTGATAATGAAGCTGTTAATGCTGATGCTACTGATCTAGGGTTTGCTACTGCTGATATGAATCAGATTTATTGTACTATTTCTATTTGCTGAATTATTGAAGGTAAAAGAAGATTTGATCAAAGGGTTTCCCCACACATTGTGGGGTTTGTCCCTCACTAGCCACCACATCTTGTGTCCCTTCTCTTAGCTTGTTTTCTGTCGATCGTTTAATGTTCTATCTGCACTTTACTTTATGTACATGTGATTGTTAAGCTGTGGAATATAATAAGAAAAATAAGTAAACTGTTATAAGCATAGAACATACCATATCTTAACAATGAAAGAGAATTTGTAAAAGAGAACAAAAGAGAATTTGGCCACATGGATTGGAACACTGACAGCTGGGAAGTGAGATGGTTGTTTCTCTGCAATAGTAGCTTGTTGACAGCAACTATGGGAAATCCAATTAGTGTTAAATTTATTCCAAAAGAGTTTCATGTCACTCAAAATATGTTGTACATGAACGAGGATGTAAGTAATTGAAGGAGGTTGGAATGTTAAATCTATATCATAAAATATTTGTTTTTCAGTTTTTTGTAGTTTGTGATACGAGTTGAAGTTATAGTATGTTATTGCACAAGTGTAATGTGTGAAAAATCAAATGAAGGACTAATTATAAAATAGATGAGCATATTTTCAAATTGGTGGTTCTTGATGTATACAGTGACACAATAACATATCACTAATTTTATTATGTATAATACATTATAAGTTGGTGGCGTCATGTGGAGCCAAGAACATCAACTTACAAGTTAATTTGATTAAGTGTTTAAGAGGTCATCTTGTAAAATTGACTTCTGAGTACATTCAGTACTCAGACTACCTTCCTAGATAACTGGGGAATATAGCAAAAGACCATGTGTTCAATAGATGGAGGTGTGTCAATAGGATGGTTCAGTATCAAGACTGACCCATCGTACTCCAGGAGGTCAAGAAGCGTCAATTATGCAAAGTACGTCAAAGATGGTCTAAAGAAGTTATGCTTTAAATGGAGGTCAAGTGATAGCCCAAAGATGTGGTGATGAGGAAAGAGCAATGTTTGCAAGATTCTAGAGTGGATGTGAGTGTTGATGAAGACCAGTCAGACATATACCATATTGTTGTTGTAATATGTGTTTTTAATGTTTTCCATGGAAGCATTAAGGGATGGTGTTGGAAATAATGCTTCCATGTCATGTGTAGGTGTCATTGTGAGTCCCTAGGCATCAGTTGAAACGTTGTTGATTCCAATGCATGAGTTGGAGTTATGATCTAGATGTGTCAAAGTCAGTAATCTATGTCCTATATATTTGTATCTCTGATAATCAATAAAGACATTGAATGTTGGTTTGTTGTCTGTAATGTCTCTTTGTGATCTCTCTCAATTTTTTATCAGGTTAGTGTTTGATTTCATTATATTCACTTCATTTCATTTTATCAACGAAATAATGATACATTGCATGTTTCAAATTTAGTTTCAACACCTCTTAAGTTTGTACGAACCTCGGGTTGATAATTTAAGCTGGCATCCTTGAGAGTTGCAGCGTTCTTGTTTCAATACTGGGGATCATCCCTTTTTCGTGTCATTGCAGGGGAGGTTTCAAACTATGCATTATTTTCTTCCCTAGTTGATTCAAATCTTTTATTTTCTGTAGAAATTGCACTAGGCACCTTTCATTTCAAAAACAGAAAATTACATTGTATTAGTGTTTTCATTAAAAAAAAAAAATCATAAAAACAAAAAATTTCATCAATACCACACCCCCACTTGATCACATGGTGAAACAAGAGCGGCATCACCATCCACTTTTTTAGGTATAAGAAGAGGAGGTGAGAGAAAGGGTAGGAGAAATGGATGGAGATGATGACAATGAGGAAGACCCTCTTGGATTTCCCATTCAAGATACTGATAGCAGTGTTCATATGAATAACATCCCTCCATCTTTCCTTCCCAAATTCCATGGTATGAGGTTAGAGAATCTAGAAACCTTTATATTTGAGTTTGAAATCATTTTTAGATCTTATGGTTACATACTATAAACAAAATTTGAGATTTTTTATAGAAACATTGAAGGATAGAGCTCTTAAAAGGTTCAATGATCATGGAATGACATGCAAAAGATATTTCTAGAAAAATATAAATATCATGATCTTAAAGAAGAAATATTTAGAATGACCTAGAAATAAGATCAGATCCATGAGGATCTAATAGATAGATTTATGTATAATTTTAAGAGGGATAAATTGCACCCTTTAGGATTTGACACACTAAAAACCATCTTACTTAGAAAAATTACAGATGTGTGGATTGATATCCTTCATCTCATGAGTAGAGGTGATGTATACCAATTATCATTTGAAACAAAAATTGAAACATGCAAGCACATATCAAGAGAAAGGGCAACAGTAAGTAAATCAACATCAATATTGGTAAGTCAAGGTGAACTTGGAAATTTCCTTGATAACTTTAATACAAAAAATCTTAGAAATCTACGTGAACAAGTAGAAATGTTTATAATGCAAAATGATGAAAAAGAAGATGATGATATTTTTTTTATCCATGCGTAATCACATGCTACTAAATATTTCTCATCATTACCAAGGTTGAAGGAATTTTACCAAGAAGACAATGGAGCAAGTCAACCACCAAGAAGATAACATCATCCTAGTGAAGTTGGTATGATGCAAGAATCTAATTCACAATTTCAAGTTTATGCGAATCCATCTCAAAGTAATTGGAACACACTCTTTCCTTACCAACCTTATCCATCTCAACCCCAAAAAGAATATTGGAAACAAGGTTGGAAAGGAAATTATGGGAGAAATCCACAATATCCTCAATGTTTTCCTCAGTATCCTCCATACCTAACTTCATGTTATCATCCACCACCAGAACAACCACAACCTCAATCGCATCCATCTCAAAGATCTAGTTCCACTCAACTATATGTGTTGGACCATTTCCAAACCCACACAAGGAAGTAGCTCAACCCATTTACGATGCTGAGGTAGAAAAATTCCAAATATATCCTCTTAATCTAAATGGTATACATCTTATCTCAAGAAAAGTACTGCAATTTTTTTTATCTTGATGTCATTTAAGGAAAACATTCTGAAAAAGAAGATTCAAATGAGAAGACCAAAGAATTGTGGGCTACACTTGATGAACAACAGACACTGGAATCAAAGATTGTCAAATTTACCTCATGTTTACCATGGAAGATTTGAATGCCATGGTAGAAGAGGACACAAAAAGATATCCAAATGTGAAAGTAGACTAGGGGCATCATAACTATATTGAAATATGGTTCCAATCAATCATTAAGCTGCAACAACGCACTCTTCTTCAACATTGCTTGATATAATCAAAGACAAAGCATCTAATCCCTAATATTCAAGTGCATGTTAAAGCATACATTTTGAACCTACACATGAGCTTATGTGTCATCTTGTTATGCACATGGCTCCATTGGAGGTATTCCTACACTTGAAAGATATTTTGTTTTTTTCAAGTAGGGTAGGATAGAGGAATAAAAATAAAATAAGGGAAAAAATAAAATGTCTGATGAAAACCTCTTTTGAGGCACTTGATATTGGCTCACTTATTGAAAATCTCCTTGAGACTGTTAGTGGGTTGGAAAGAAAAAAAAGAAAAAGAAAATATCTTAGGTGAAAACCTCCATTGAGGCGCCTAGGCATAACTACTAGTTAGAAACCTCATTCATGCAACTTGTAGGCCTAAGGAAAAATAGAAAAGGAAAGAATTCATTTTCTCCATGTATATCTCTCTGATGAGTGCAAGTGCTTTCCAACCTTTACAAGCAACAAGAACAAGTTAGCACCAAAAGAAAAAAGTTGATCAAAAAATTAATCAAAGAAAGTCAAACTTGGGCTTTCTCCTCCTTTTCTCAGATGTTCCAATAGGACCAACACCACGTGAGTCCATCATGCTTATCCATTTCCAACATCCATAGATAATTCCCAAGATTTCCCATTCATTTTCATCATTGTCCTAAAGTGTTAAAGGAAGGTTTTGTTTTGCTACAGGACTGTTAATATACATAGGGAAAAAAATTATTTTTACCCTATCTCAAAAACTATGCATTGTTTTGTTCATATTTTCATGGGGAGATGCATATGGATGATGGTAATATGATCAAGGAATTTTAACAAATTCCAGTGCCCACTTTTCGAGAAATTGGCATCCATCAACTACAACCATTTTTTATTTCCGTCAATATTCGTGCATCTGTTACCCAAGGTTTTTTTATGGGGAGGTGAATAAGGATGATGGAAACATTCTCACAAAGTTTTAGGTCAATTCAATCTACCGTTTGAGAGACATGGATAAAACAATTCTTCTACAATAGTGTTCTACAATTGTTACAAGAGTGACTAGAATTACTACACGATTATGATCGACATAAAGAGAGGGATCAAAGTGTATGTTTCCTTCTAGGAATAGAAGAAATAATTCTACTACACCTCCATAATCCATAATCCACACAATTTAGTCATTTTTCCATCCAAAAATTTATCTCTATCCACGAAAAATCCCATTTTCACCCTTTCTCCTACAATTTTCACCATAAAGAAAGATTTTAATCATTTTCCATCAGTTTAACATGAATTATTAGAGTTGTTTTATACATTTTGTGAAGATTATTAGGATCATAGGGAGGTCTATGTGACTTCTATAGGAAATAATCCAGCCCTATATCAGTCTGCATAAGCCCTCCAAAACTACAGTCAAAAGCACTTGGAAGCACCATAATGAAGAATTGACCATCATAAAGCATTGAGAGATCATCTCCTTGATATTGGCTAGCCAAAAAACTTATGCATGGCTACTACATGAACACTAATCTCCTCAAATAGTTAGCAAATTAACTTCCATTTTTTGGAGAAACATGAAAACATGAAGGCAGCCCGAGCTCTAGAATTGGAAATCAATCACCATCAGCATCTAAATATTACAACATAATTCTTCAGTAGCTACAAGTCCTCCTGATTAGTTGGTACAAAATTCTTGACCACTTAGCAAAGCAGTAGTGGCTAGTTCCAGGAGCACCTTCATGAAACAAAAAGACCTACATTGTCAAGTTTCAACCAATAGAGAACATAAAAAATTCATATTTTTCTCAAGAAATTGCAAGAAGCAAGGGAGGAAAACGAATTACCTCACAAAAGACACTAAAAAACTAGACTCACTCATTTCCATATCTACCATGCAGTCATAAAAACATCAGCACATCAATAGGCAAACTATCATAATAGGCATCAATGATTAATCAAGTCAACATCCAATTCCTGCAACAAAGTCTTTGGCTCCAAAAAGACCTACAGAACAAGTCTTCAATCCAAAACATCAACACCAAAAAGCAGCTCCATAGGTAAGAAAGGTATGTAATTGAATCCTTTGGGCTTCATGAGTGTTATGTACTTTCTCTTTTGTCCGTCTAAGTTTCAGGGATTAATAAAGTCATCCATCCACAAACTAAAAATTTCACCAAACTCAATCTTTACCTAGCCTTGTTTTCATCTAACTTTGTTTTCATCAACACTAACCTTGTTTTCATCACCATTAGTCTCATTTTTATCTAGAATCATTTTCATCACCCTAAACCTCATTGTATAGTTCCCATCAAAATTGAAAATTCATCTAGCCAAAAAGAAAATAATTGAGGCCAGGGGAAGATAAAATTGAGGTGGTCACCTCCTCCAAAGCCAAGGCTGAACATCGTGTGACATGCATGACAAGGCCAACCTCTAGATAGACCACAAAAATGAAACTAAAAGCACAAACAACCATTTTACAGGAGAAGATAGAGGTGCTACAACATTGGATACCACTACTACAAGAATACTTGATTGCTACACGAAGGAACAAGTTTAGACAAAGATGCTACAAGATCAAGAAAAAGTGCTACGAGAGGAGGCAACAACTTCAAAAGAGGTAGAAATTCCCCCCACCAAAAAAACTCCAAGAGCCTAAACCGTAGCCTGACCTAGAGTCCTAGTATCAATTTATGGAAGTAGGAAGGACTATTCCTAAGAAATTTGTGATACCCATCTTATTTGAATTGAAAAAAAAAGAGTTGAAGAACTCACAGATGGATGCTGATTCTAAAATCAAAGAAGGTAGAGGATGTGGGACACCGACACCAAGTCTGCCCATCAACCTGGTATTAGGATCAGAGTAGCTGCCTAGAACAAGACCATCTATGGTTGAGTTCTATCCAGAAGGAACTGCCTCTATCACTGCCTAACACATTAGGAAGATACCAAATGACACCATGAGAAAGGCAGGGAAGAGGACGAAGGCTAGGTTTCTCAAGGGTGAGCAACAATTTCAGTAGGGGGAGATGATGTGCCCCAAAATTGTGCATTTTATTAGGCCCATTTTATTATTTATAGACACTTAAAACATATATTTGACCCCATTACTTGCACATCATAGATTTAATTCATAGTATTAATAGGTCCTTAGTAATTTGCTTTATCATTGCTTATTATGTGCATAATATTGTTTATTTTTGTAGACTATTGAGAGAATTTTGAGTAAATTTTGAATGAGATAATATAGGGAATTTCTCCCTACTATAGGATGGATGAAAATTGGATAATAAGTGAACACAATTGCATGCAATTATTGACAGATTCTAGAGCTCCACTGATTGAGAAAATCTAGGTATTTGTTCCCTATCATTTAATGAAGATTCCTACTGTTGGGAATCATATCCACTTTTTGAGGGATTTTGGAGGGGAAAGTTGCCTCCTTTCAAGGAAAATGCTTCCTCATATACTTGTATAAGTACTAGTTCGAATTTATCTCTAGGGGCACATATTTCTTACTCTTCTTGTGGAGAAAACTTGTTATTTAGCAGCTCCACTTTCATTTCTTGCAGGGCTGTATTTGGATTGAATAAAATAATGAAGTTTTGTGTAATTTTTAGCTCTAAAGCTTGTTTTCATTGATAGGAATCTAATTTTCCATGGGCTTCGCCATCCTAGGCACTTCATATCCCCCTTGTACAATTTCTTTATTTGCTTTGGACGCCTTTTTCACTTGCATTTCATATTTATGCATTTACTATTCATGCTTCTTTTGTTGTATGTCATATTGGTTAAATGATTGAAGTGATTTTTTTAATGGGTTATCTATAGATTCAAAAGTATAATGAATCCTTATAACATATTTTAAAATTTATATTCATCGTTGATCTATTTGGATTGGTTTACTAGTTCAAAAATCTAGAATTTCTAGAAGTCCCTTGTAGAAAAATAGTAGTAATTTTCTGCTATTTTTTAGAGCATGTTAGTGAGATTCATTTTATTTCATTCCATTGAATTTTTCCATAAAATAATTAAATCTATTAAAAAAATTCACTACATATCATTTTCACTTTATTAGGTTAGGCATTTGGTAGGTTAATTAGCTCACTAGTTCTTGAATTCATGTTTGTTTAGAGTAATCATTTTATACTATTTTTTAGCACATGTTAACAATGGTATTTTAGATTAATGCCACTTGGAACACAGTAGTAGGACATTATAATTAATAAATAAAAAATTCCTATCTCAATTTAATCTAATTTACTTGAGGATTTGGTAATTTATCTCACTCGTGTAGCAAAACATGGCCTCCTGTAGCACTTCTTGTAGTAGTCATGTAACACTCCTATAGAACGTCTAAACTTTACCTTATCTACTCCAAAATCTTGGTTTTTATCTCTTAGGCTTGAATAATGACACCTAGGCTCTAAATCCATGATTTAGGAAGACCAAATACCAATTAGGATTTTCCTTTTTACCCCTGCTGCACATTTCTACAATTTGGGTTAATTGACAGATTTATGAATTGGATAGCGCAAGAATGATTTCCTTGATTACCACATGAAGTACCTAATGAACTATTTCAATTGATATAATATCTTTAGAATGCAATGATTTATTACATTTTCTTTCTTTCATTCATGTTAGGTTAGTTTACTCTCTTTATTCATAATCTAGGGTTTCTATTTCAAGCACTATTATTTCCACTCCATAGACTAGGCTTCCTTTTCAATGCAGCTTTGACATTATACAATTAGTTTAGTGTTTTATTTCATGACATTAACTTCATTTCATCATAACAATGAAATAAGGACACATTTCACGATGCACATATAGTGCGAACACCTCTTAAGCTTGTACGAACCCCAAGTTGATAATTTAATTTGGTGGCCTTGGAAGTTACATCTTTCTTATTGCAATACTAGGGCTCATCACAATATTTGGGAACAATGCTTTTGAAATGGTCAGTATAGTAAACTGCAAAACCTATGTTGATTTTTAGTGCATAATATCATTTTAGATTCCCTCTCACTCTTGTTTAATTGTTTTATCATTCCAATGATTTTTCTTAACTCTCACTTTTGTGTACCTTTAGTTTCATAAGTGTCACTTTCTCTTTCGTGCTAGTCACTTTTACTTTATTTCACTTTAAGTCTCATTTTCACTATATCTTCACTTTGGCATTTTTCTCTTTCACTTCCTTTAACTTTTTCAAGTTTCATTTTCACTTTTTCTTACTATCGCAAGTGTCTCTTTTAGCTATTTTCACTCTTGTATGTGTCACACCTTCGAAAATCACTAGAGGAATATCCAACATAATTTTTGGCATTATACGGTCTTATATATCATAAAAATATGTGATAGACACATTCCCACATCTTAGCACACTTTCTAGTCATAATATACACTTATGTCACAATTTGTGTCTAAGTATCGCAAAGCTACATTTCCACTGTCACATTTACAAATAAGTGTCACTTTGTTGTCATTTCAAGGTGTGATTATCAATCATTACTCCTATGAATTCCATTGTATTGTATTGATGCAATTCACATTTTTTATCTTTTTTTGAGTCCCATTCGTATTCTTTTCTCCCTGTTATTCTACTAGTCCCACACTTAGCCATATTTGAGCTCTTCTTGGTCGTCTTGTCAGGTGCAAGTTATGAAATCATTAATATTTCACAAGGTGATCAGAACTACCTATACATGAACCTTATTAATGAAATCTATCCCTCCTATACTTGTCCATTGAGTCTTTCTCAACGTTAGCTCCTATGATGCATATTGAGCACCTTCAAATCACTGTCATTAACCCTTGTTACTTATACTAAATTACTACACTAAGAATTGATCATTTATTCCTTCTATAGTGAATGGATCACTTGTAATTGACAAAAAGGACCTTCTTCATACCCTTGAGATGATAAATTGTGCAATACATAGGATTTGTTTCCATCAATGTCCAGTAAGAACCTTCGTGGAAAAGTGACTTTATCTTCTACTACTTTCCTAAGCCATCTACGCAATCCTCTCTTTCAATTATACTACCTATACTAATTTCACATTTATAGTTGACATTGATTCCACCTCTAAGAATCCATAACCCTCAACTATGTAATATTGGACTATGCCCCTCAAGCATTTCACATTGTGTAGTTTTAGTGCCTAGCCTTACTTCCTATACTGACTAGAACCCCTCACTATGTTATGCCTTGCATTTTGTTGTCTTCCTACATTCATTATGTAGTTATTGTGCATAGTGAGGCCTTCCCACAATCACTGTGAATCTAAAATTCACTATGCTTGCCTTCCTCTCTGTTGAGCCCTACACACTGTACACTTTCGGTCAACAAGCTCATCACCTTACCTGTTACACTTTCTCACTACTCTAGTCCCAAAAGTGTCCCTCCTTATATAACATTACGCATTTCTAGTGATCAGCGGTGCCTTCCCTCATGCACTACTAAGCTAAACGTTGTAATATATAAAATACTTCCTCTCTTTGTCCTCACATAAGCCAATAACAATCAACTTCTTCCATGAGAAAGGTAGGGATATAATAGATTATTACTAGACTAATATTTCCTTTTGATTTGTGAAATTCATTGGAAGGTGTACCACTTAAACATGGAAAGTTGATTCTCAAGGAAGATGTGAAGTAGAAGAAACAAAGAGCCACTTGTAGAGAAGAATCACAAAGAAGAACCATCATGAAGAGACGGAGAGATCCTGATCCATGATAAAGTGATGACATCATGATAACTCACAAGGTTCCAATACTGATCCAAGACCATTTGGAGGGTGAACATGGAGTATACATCAAATCTATCATGCAAGTCATGGTAGCAAGGAGAGGCACTAAGTGTGGATACATCATAATGGATTCTTATGGCATGGTGTCCAACTCATGGCCTGTCAAAGTCTCATCACATAGTCCTATGTTGTCCATATATTTTCCCACATGTTGTGGAATGTAATCATGTATTTTCAAAATGAAAAAATGTGGAAGTCCAAGAGTCATATGCAGGATATGAAAATTCACATGTTGAACAAAGAGTCAATAGAAGTTAAAAGGTCACTTAGGAGACCAAGATTCATGGGGGTAACTCAGATTTATAGGGGATATCAAGGGTTATTCCTATTGCTATTAAAGAAACATCATAACTCAATCAAGGGTATCTTAGATTTAGAGACTTTAGAGAGATAACCTTAGCTTCTCTAGTTTAGCATGGGAGAGAAGATCATTCTTTGGAGAAGCAAGAAGTGACTTAATGTTCCGATATTGGACCTAATGTCTCACCATTCTAACTATGTACTTGGATATTTCAATTAAACATTATAAGCTCATTGAGCCAACACACTTTCATTCATGTATCATGAATGTTGTAAGACAATTCTTTAGATTTTTGCAGTATATTTTATGTGCATATTTACTAAAGAAATTGAACTACTTCATTATCTTTGATGCTTGTATTGTTGGATGTATCATGTATTTTATTTAATGATCATTGTGTCTATGTGAACTACTTATCTAGATAATTAAAAAATATTTCATCACTCTTGTGTGCCTCCCATAGGATAGTATTATTACTTTCCTTCTATAGATTCAATTTTTATTTGCCTCTCGTGAAAGCCTCCTTTTACACATTGCAATCGGTGTTTCATAGCATCAACTTGATTACTAATTTCAAAGGTTGTGTGCATACTCTCTTATGTTATTCATTTCACCTAAGGAAAACCTTAATTTACGGTGGGCAGGATGATACTTTGGATGGGGCTCCAACTCTAAATGGTCTACGATCTAATTGGGACTTCACATGGAGGAGACACCCTACTGTTGGCAACATCAAGCACCATCAATAGAATTATATATTCAGTCCAAGGATTTCAATCACTCAACACTAGATTCGCAAATGCTTCATAAGCTTCTATATATTCTAGGTCTTCCTTTCACATTTCTTTCAGATGTTCAAATCCCAATGTCCCCACTTGGAATTCCTACAAAAAAAACATCTCCTACTCAAAGGATGTACAACATCGTTAGTATTTCTACTTATATGTATAAGAACAAAACTAAAAACTTTCATGAACTAAACCTATTTGGTGTGCTTCTAATTTAACTTATCATGCTTGCTTATAAACCACAAATCATGCTTGTCAGTATACATAATAAACTCCCTAGGCATGAGATAATGGCCCCTTTTTTTTATTGACTGTATCACTACATAAAATTATTCGTCATTAGTGGAATTTTCTTGTTTAGTTTCATTCAAATTCACTCTAAAATAATAAATGGGTTTATCCTATTGACATAGAACAACACCAATGACCATTTTTATTACATCAAACTTAACTCGAAAAGCATTTTGAAAATTAGATAAGGCTAAAATCAACTACTTAGTTATCCTCTTTTATAAAAATTCAATCACTATATCAGTTGCAATCTAATTAAATGGTTAATGTTCCTTTTTTATTGTCTCAACTATAGTTTCAAATATATGGCTAAAATTCCTAATAAACTTTTTATATAAGCTATTCAACCCATGAAAGCTTCTTACCTCATGCATATCCTTTAGTATAGGCCATTCCTTGATATATTTCACCATCTATGGGTCCATCATTAGTCCTTCTGGAGAGGTTATAAAACCTCTATAAGTTAAATATACTTTCATGAAATAAAATTTCTTCATGTTTCTAAGGAGTTTTTCCTACACAATCTCTTTAGTACCAACTTCAAAAACCTCAAATGCTCTTCCCTAGTTTCACTAAATACTAGAATATCATCCAAATATACAATTACAAATTTTCCAATAAAGTCATTATTGAGTTCATTCATGAGTGTCATGAATGTATTGGGTGCATTGGTAAAAAAAGGGCATAATCAATCACTCATATAAACCTCCATTGGTTTTAAGGAAATTCCTCCATTCATCTCTCTTTCTCATATTAATCTAGTGATATCCAAATTTTAGATCTACTTTTAGAAAATAATTTGAACCACTGAAAAAATTCATTATACCATACATACGAGGTAAAGGGAATGTATACCTTACCATTATATTATTGATTTCTTTGGAATCTATACACATTCTCTGGCCTCCATCCTTCATTGGAATCAAAACTATAGGTACAATGGAAGGGTTTATACTCTCCTCTAATTAGTCCTTTATTCAACAACTCTTGAACCTCATTTATGGTTTCTCAATTCTCCTTAAGTGTCATTATGTAGTCTATTTTATTCGGTAAACTTGTTCCTTGAGTTAGAAATATATGGTGATTGAAGTGCCTTATAGGTGGAAAGGCATTTGGAAACTTATCAACAATAATGTTCAAAAAATGATTGAATACTGCATGAATTTCAATAGGAAATTTGCTCAAGTATATATTAGTAAATACAACTCTAGGCTTACCAATCAAAACATATTGCACCTCTTCCATTTTATTGATTTCATGTAGAAGTTATTTCCCACTCATCACTACCCCACTTAAACTTGCTTCATCTTGGACTCATTTATCTTCCAAGGGAAATAACACATGTTTGTAGTTGTCCTTTTAAAAAGTGAAAGTGTTTCTCCTTTCATCATGAACATCTCTCCTATAATATTTCCATGGTCTCCCCAAAAATATGTGATAGAAATCTACAACCATGATGTCACATAACATTTCATATTTACAACTACAATTCTGGAAATCTACATTTTTCACTTACCAAGCTCTGATGTCCTTTCTCCAACTAGGACACTAGATATTGAGTAGGATTCTCCATTATTTAAAATCCCATATCTTCCATAATCTATGTAGAAACTATATTATTTGTACTACCATTGTTAATGATCACTTTACAACATTTTCGTTCCAATTTGTATACTATCCTAAACATATTTCTTTGTTATTCTAATTCATCAACTTTTTTTTCTACTTGAACTAAAACTTTTTTCAAGATCAAAGATTCAAATCTTTCATAAGTTTCTTATTTTTCCTATCTCATATTTAGCTTCTACAACAGGTTCCCCTCTTTGATTTGTTGAATTATTCTCAAGATAGTCCCATGGAATATGTCTTGTTTTCACACATATATAATTCCTAGTTTATCTTCCTCTGCCTCTACATCTTGATCATAATATATTTCCCCTTCTTTCTCCTCCTATAGAATATTGACTTATTCCTTTACTCATTTGGCCTTATTTTCTAGCCAATTTTCTTCTATTTTAACGTTTCTTGGTAGGGATCCTCCACTATCTTTAGGAGAAAGAGGCCAATTTCTTCTTGACTATCATACATCAATCCATTTATATATCAAGATGCCCTATCAATACCTTCCTCTATGTGGCCTACTGTAATGTTAAACATATATAATTCTTCAATATTTTCTTTCACTATCATAGCTTTATGCCTTAGGTTTTGTAGTTGTCTAAACAAATTCAACTTGTAACCCTTGGGAATGAATTTGATTTTAAACATGGTTGACCTTTTGTCCCATCAATAAGTATTTTTATTTGCCTTATTTCTCCAATCTGCCTGTAGTTTATCCCACCATGATGTTGCATGTCTCATTTTTCTAGTTGCTACATATTTTACCTGCTAGTCATCCTCCTTGTCTTTATAGTCAAGTACTGATCCAATGTGTTTATCCAATTGAGAAAATATTCCACATTTAAGTTTCCATCATATAGTGACACCTCCATATTTTTCCTAGAGCCTACTTTGGTAAGTATCTTTATAGCTATTTCTCGGTTATTTCTCTTCTTAGAGCTCCTTCCATCTCCTTTTCTGTGCTCGTATATTCACTTGTCTCCCACATCAGGTCCTATTATATATGTTGTCTTCATGCCTTCCATTCTTTCCTGGATATAACTCAACTCAAATATTAATTTCTGACATGTGATATTTATCTCTCATCCTTCTCTTCTTGGTTGCATGCTTACTGCTTGTTTTTTTCTAGTCTCTCCAAAATTTCTCAAGCCTTTGGCTTTATAAAAGTTCCCTACTTTGATACCACTTAATCTGATGAAATATACATTATGGGGCCTTGATTTTATTTTCTTGTGGTGCCTAAGCCCTCTCAATTAGTGCATGATTATTTTGTTTACCTAGAGGACATAAAACCTAAAACTCCACTCATTATTAGTGAATCAAAATCCTTAGTGAAGGGATTACTCCCAATACCCCATTTAAATCTTGGTGACTTGGTGTTTTTATTAGTATAGGGGGCACAAGTTCTATGGCCATGATCATTTACATTGATAGGGAGTGTGTATTGATTGCAAGGAAGAACATAAATTATTCTTTCACCCTTGATGTTCTAGCCTCTCCTTCAAAATGATCAAGTCCTAGTGAATGGTTGATCAAAAATCCAATATCCTCATGGTTTCCACCCGGGGCGGTTGACTGTTGATTTCAAATAGAGTATAGGGTTGCAATCATGATTCTAGCTACTTATTTTTGCGGTTTAAACTCCACCCTCATGAAAATTAACATAGTTGTTCCCCGAACCAAATGTTATATTACTCATCATGGTGTCATGTTTTAGTTTGATCTAGGTGTAAAAGGAATTGCAACCATAAAACTTGTAGGTTTCTCCACTCTCTAAGGGATACACTATCATTCCCATATTGTTTTATGCTTGTGACTCTTTTAGTGGTCCTCATACCACGAATGCCTTCTACACAATTTATGGCCAACACATTCCTCCATAGGTGTAAATGCAACACAAAACTATCTATCACAAATTAGGAGCAAATGAATTCATACTTATTTTGTACAACACACAATCATATAAACAAGACTGCATTACATACAATTCTTGATATGCGCTTCAAATCATCATGATTTATTCCATAAACTAATATAACACGGGAAGGCAATAATCAAATTGTAACACACAATAAATTATAATCTCTACTTCTGTTAATTACATAAGTGGAAATAATTTCATTTCTTGATAGATTTTTAAGCATCAGGCCTCTTTTATTTTTATATATCTCAACCTTCCAAAATATCTCCATGAGTAAATATGGAGTTGTAACAAACATCTCTTGAAGATTCCTAGAGCTTTTCCTAATCTAGAGGATGAATGCCACCTCATTAAACTAAATATGTGCATTATACCATGAGTACAACTCATCTTAACAACCTATTTTTATCTTACTTATCATAACGACAAAACTATGAGAAAACAAAACGAATTAAAAATTTGGAAATGGAGTTTTCTTTTCCTAATGATCCTGCATCAAAGGCTAGCTACATTGGCCTATGAATTCAATTTGGATGCAAAGCCAATCAAAGAGGGGATGTTGATCTTACTGAATTTGGATTATGAAACCCCCTATGGTTACTTTGAGGGCACTAGTCAAGGCCACCATCCTCATTGTGACATTGAGGTGGTCCTTTATTTTAGCCATACACATTGCATGTATTTCCATTATGCGCCAAGCAGGGTAACAAACAACAAATTAGAATTTCCTACTTTGTGGTTCATATTGGAAGAGACTAAGAAAGAAGGTAAATCTAGATTACATGTCATGGGGGATTCATGACTTTTCATTGATTGGGTAAATAACTAGGTGTAATTATTTAATGTTGGCCTTGTCTCACTTTTGAATAATATTTAGCTAGTCGATGAAATTTTAAACATACGAGACCCAACTAAGTCCATCATATTTTCATGAGGAAACCAAAGGGTTGAATAAGTTAGAGGAGTTATGTATCTCTTCCACATGTTTGTGAGCCTCTAGGAGCTCTCAAGATCCTTTCAACTTGTCTGAAGAATCTTGTCTTTGTTCCTATTGTTTCCAATTATATGAATTATGCAAAAAAAATCATGTTTCAGGTTTTAAAATATACTAAAAATGTGCATTATCTTGAATGATGAGATATCTAGTATGGTGTGCAAGTTCAGCACCTTGGGTAGTAGGTTAGTGTTGTTCTTATGCCAATGGATAGGGATGAAATTTAGGGTCACCACTGTGAAAGGCATCAAAAGAAAATGTTGGCTAGGGCGATAAGAAGTACCCTAATAGACCAAAGAATGCATGGAAGGATATCCATTTATTACAAAATTATTTATATGTGAAGATGAAAAAAACCCTCATGTTAGCTACATGATGAACTTTTGGTTTATGTTCATGTTTATGAGTCATAATGCATGGCTAAGAAACAAGTGGCTACAAAGATCAATGTGATGTAGGGAAAATCATGGATCAATCATGCGAAATAATGGAACAATTAATTATATAATACAAGAAAGTTTTCATGCGAATAGTGGTATGGTGAGAAATTGGAAAAACAACTGGTGGATAGAAGCAACAAGCTCATGTTAGGAAATGGGTGGGATAGTTGTGTTGGCACCTCGATAATTGAGTATCATTGGGGCTTATGGAAATTGTCCATGGGTTGTTCATGGAGAGAGAAAATACAAGAGGAGAGCATCAGAATGAAAGCGATCAATATGTGGAGTAAGGACAAGGTAAGAGGATGGGTCAAGACAACTAAGAAAAAAGGAAAAAATATAATGAACTCAAAAATTTATTTCATGTAAATGGGCATACTATTGTAATACTCGTAAGGCATGTGTACCCCACAGAAATTGCTAGTAAAGTTTGGTGTTAGACCAGGGACTCTTTGAGGCATGGGGATACCCAGGGTATAACCTTTGAGGGGGGTAAGGACTAAACTGAGCGAGGTTGACTCACTTGGAAGGCTTGGATGGATTTAGTTAAGGAAACCCAAAGCAGAGGTTTAAGCGGTAAATGTTATGTAAAATTCACTTAGGGGAATGAGTCAAAGTTGAGTGAGTCATTAGTCGGGGTTTTAGGCACATCGTTCTTTGGTTCTCCATGGTAATATTCCCATAGAATTCATGTGATGGGGCCTTTAAAAGGCTTCAAATACTTCATTGTAATGGGGCCATGGAGGTGGGATATGCACGGTCACTTCACTGGCTTGTCTTGGTTTTTGCACAAGTACTAATGGAATTCCATTGGGTGGTGTTTTCCTCAGATTTGGGGTTTCCCTAGGGTAAAAATGGTGTCATGTTTGCATGTTTTATGTTTTTTTTTTTTGTGTTAATGTTTTTCCTATCAATAAATTTAATATATCCATAGTTAATTTTCTACATTGTTTTAGAATGACAAATTCTTATGGAGATGGTATGTAACAATTTCTAGATTCCCTTAATATAAAACCTATCTAGAGATAGAAAAAGGACCTCAACACTTAATATTCCAAAAACTAATGACTTATATCCTAGTTTTCTCCCCACTCAAGTTATTCTAGAAGTGTGTATTGTTAAATTTTTTATATCTCTAAACCTTTGTTAGTGTCAACAAGTCAACCATCTAGATACCATGAATTCCATGTCATATCCATGACCAATTAGGAATATTATCACCTTTCTAACATCCAAGCTACGTCATCATGCCACATCCTCTAGCCTTATTTTCTATCCATGTTAACATGCCATGGCATGAGCTATGTTATTTACCATGCTAACATTTAAAACTAGTTTTTGATGAAAGGGAAATTTCCAATAGTTCCAAATTTCTAGAGATATGAATTTTTAGATCCAATTTAATTCATTTAAATAGAACTATCAATAGAAATAAGATAGCTACTAGAGTATGACATTGATGAAAATCTATATCTCATTTAACAAGATGACAAGTCTCATCAATGGTGAACATTTGAATCTAGTTAAATATTTAAGTTTCCCTTTATGTAAAAATCCAAATATCTAGATGCCCACCTCTCTACCCCACTTCCATCTAAGCTCTTCTTCTTAGCCACACAGACCCATTTTACCTAATATTGGGATAAATAATATTAACATCCAAAGAGAATAATCCATAAGTGTTCCTTTTAAGGAAAGTATAAATTTCCCAATTGATATTCCATCATATAGACCACTAGCCACTGTGATACATAACATAACCTTCTATTCACATAGACTAGTCTAGTTGATGGAATTCCAACCAAAGAAAACCATGCCCTCTATTATTTTAAATTTGTTTGAACTAACAATAAAACCATAAAAAAATAACATAATATCCTACCAACTTAGTTTGATCTTGTTGAAAAACCATATATTTGGAATTTCCAATTGATTAACCATCATTCCACCAACTGGCCACAAGTCCACAGGGACTCTCCACACATATGCTTTGAACTAGAGGTCATTTTGATGGATGGGACAAAAATTAACAAAAAATGAATTCCCATCGACCATTTGTTCTATTAATTGAGAAATGAACCATCAAAATTCCTATGACATCATATTATGACTTAAGCCTAATATGGTTAATAATATCGCTAGGACAACAAGCCCCCAATCAATCTAAAGTGTGTTCCTTACATTGTAGTTAGTCTATTTTAACATACCACTAGTCCATTAACCATGAAGAAACTAAGAACTCAAAAATACTTCACTTACTATTGTTTACCTAGTATTTTTCCTCATGCTAAATCCCCTCTATAAATAATCTATTAGTCATGGCCTTTGTTAACCCATCTCACTAGGGGATTGAGATGAAACAATCAATACCTAAATTTTTATAACATGTTGTGGCCAGCAAACAACCCCCCCCCCCCTCCCCCCTTTTTCATTTAAGTGTTATCCAAAATACTAAATGAATGGGGACCCTTAGTTAAAATTTTAGGAAAAGCAAGAGTTTCTTTTCTCAAAAATAAGGTCACCATCGTAAGCTTAGCAAGATCTTTTGAATACTTTAAAAACCTAAGTTATGATGAGAGAAATCTCAAAAGAGGAAAGCCGCATCGTTAAATGATAGTAAAGACCCATCATTTGGCTATCGCATCGCAATAAGAAAGAGCTAATAAGAAAAACTTCAAGATTTACCAATCTGCGATAACACCGATCGCAAGATCGCGTATCGCAGAGAATAGGCTAACGAAATATTGGCGAACATAAATCTCCTGCGATCTACGATGTTGCGATATCGCGATCTGCAATGATTGCGATGATTGCGATGTTGTGATCTGCGATGCTGCGATGCAAATCGCATAATCGCTCCACCGTGAATCTTTCGGGCACGTTATTCAACAAAGGCCACCTATTATAATCTAACTCAAGATCATGCGCTTTAAATGTTAATAAAGGATTAGTTGCCAGTTATTAATGAAACATGGACGCGTGCTTTTCGAAGAATTTCTTCACGTAAGGTGGCATATTTGATGTATCTGCTGCATTTAAAACTCTCCCATCACCTTTCTTGGTCAATCATTTCCATTTCACTTGTGAACTGTAGGAACAAAGAGCGGAGCACTATACAAGGCAATACGCCGGAAGAAATGGGAAAGAAAAATAAAGCTCAGAGCTCCGAGGTGAAGGGGATGGCACCATTATACACAGACACAGCGTGTAACAGAGACATAAGGATATCAACATGGGAAGGCATGTACAGATTTCTTGAAGAAGAAAACCCTAGAATAATGAAGGTTACCGCTGGCTCAGATTCACAGGGATCTTCCGAGGCATCCCTAGAAGAATTAGCTTGCTCATTCCTACATAGGATAGCAGCAAGACCCAAAATTCTCCCGTATACGGACATGATCAAGTGGATACTTGATAATGCAGAAATGAAAGACATAAAGTTCAAGATTCAAGGACAAGGGCTCATCAAATCGTTCGCTGTACAAGATTTAAAACTCATGTACCATCTTCCTGAGCCGCAGGTAGCTTACAACACGCAATTCATTGAGAAATTCGTGGTAGAAAACCCGGACCTATCAGAGACGACCAAGGATTGGTCCAGAAAAGATGAACCTCTCAAGAAAGACAAAAGTTGTATGTACAGCACTAGTTCCCTCACCTCCCCATATTGTTTTGCTGCAGCCATGCTTTGTAGATTGTTTGGGAATCCAGATACCAATAAGTTTTCACCTGAATGGTTGCCATTAATAGATGCTGCTACAAATTCTATAATTATAGATTGGGCCAAGGTCTTTTCTGATAATCTGGTCACGACTATTCCCAATTACCGGTCTAAAAGATCCATGTCTCAAAGGATCTATCCCTCATTTTTCCTATCTGCATATTTTATGGACTCTATTTGTTATGTATCTAAAATTCCTGTTTTGGGTTGGAAATGGACGACTCCAGACCCATTACCCATTCATGTCTATCATAAGATATTATGGGACTCTTAGTTCGTTCCACATTTTTACCAAATTTGTCACGGGCTTATCCTACCCTTGTATAGAATGATATATGATAAAGACCCCCCAAGGTGCTCACCCGAGGCACAGATAGATATCATCCCCATCGCAAGATGGTTCGGGGAGGAATTCTTCACTTATATTAGAGTTTTTGGAAGCATTGTCCCCCCTCATGTTCTACCTTTATATATCCCCGATAAACTTCTGGCTCAAGAAATTGATTATCAAACCTGTTTAGAAGGCAGCCTAACAAAAGATTTAAAGGACAAGAAGAAGGCCATATGGCCACAGTTTCCTGTGGCTTGTGGGGCCTTTTCACTGCTTGATGTAGGTCATGCATTTGCAGAAATACAGAATATAACATGTCTTCAGTTATTTAAAATCCCAGCAAGACCATTTGACCTAAATGAAATTGCTCAGAATTTCACAACTATGGTCAAGGTGAAAGTATTCTTTGGCAAAAAGGATTTATTTGATGACTTGTTCCAAAATAAAAGCTCACTCCAAGAAATTTTGTGGGAAGCCCAATCGCAATTATCTCCAGAAGACCTTCAAAAGTTCACGATATACAGGGAAAAAAGATTGGCTATTATCCCTTTAGAAAAGTTACGATTACCTACCAGAGAGCCAACTCCAAGCATCAGCCTCAGTGGGAATTTAAGCAGTTCCAAATCTAAATCTAAGTCCGCGCAAGAAACATCTGAACATTCTAAAATATCCGGGAACGACCAAAATAATAACGAAGAGGCAGCTAAAGACACGGCTCAGTCGATGAAAATTCTACAATAGCAAGTTACTACCTACCTGCAGAAAGATCCTCCCTCTCTCATCATCAAACCACCACCTGTCATAACTGAGCTAGACAAGGAATCGGAAAACTTCAATGAACTGATTAATCTTGAAGGACAAATCCCAAAATCACCTATGAGCAATACTCAGAATGCAGAAGGAGTAATCTCAACCATAGTCGGCAACGTCTCAGAAAAAGAAAATGTTCCTATCACTCCATCTTCCGAAATTGTGCTTAATATAGAAGAAACTCCTCCTATGGACATTTTTTATAGTCCTCAACATAAAGAAGTAGTGAGAAGACAAAGAAAGAAAATGAAATTGGAAAATATGCTGCATTAAGGCGCTGAGCAATTGGACGTCTTATGGAAAGATCCAAACAAAAATCCAACTGAAAATCTCACTAAGCTGTCTTGGATCGCAGGAGCGTATGCTTCTGCGACTATTGACAAAGCATCAGAAGTACAACAATTATTGAAAGAACAAGAAGATCAAATACAGTTACTACAACAACAATTGCAACAAGCCAATACTAATAATGAGGCACGCGAACAACTTGAAAAGTTACAGGAAGAGTTCCAGCACATGCAAGTAAATTATCAAAGAAGTCTCGATGAAAAAGGAAAACAATTGCAAAATCTACAAGAGACGCATAAAGATGAGCCCAAGCTTACAGAGTTTATTTCATAATGAACAACTACTGCAGCAACAAGAAGTATTGGGGCAAAAGATATCACAATGGAGTCACTACTGCGAAATGAGTGATAAGATCACTAATCAAGTGGTCGAATTACGAAGCGATTATGATCTGGTTGACAAACAGGTGACTGATTATTTGACTTGGCAGGATGGAGATGAAGGAAAAGAGGCAGGCACACCCAGGATAAACGAGAATCATAAAGAGTTTCTCTTTAGTAAGTGGGATGATCAAATCAAAGAAGCAGAAAAGGCGGCAGGTACAGCAGCTACAACAGCAAGCATTCTCATCGACTGTATAAATGAAAATTTACAAAGAGCAAATCTAATCGCAGAAACTGTTCCGGGGTATTGGCCAAACAAATCAAAATTAGAGGAGGATTGGAGGCAGAAACCACGGGAAAAGGAAAATGAAATCCAAGTAATAAAAGGATTAAATTGGGAATGTTACTGGACATATTTGGTAAAACCACATAGTCAGTGGATGACCGTGAAATGTATCACAAATACGGCTGAAAAGGTGGTGCCAGCACTCGTTGATTCCGTTTTCTCAGCACAACTCAAAGCATAAGTTATCCAACCGAATCTCCTCAAACAAATGTTGAACACATGCAACTTTAAGGACCAGATATAGAAATAGCTTAATTTGGACTCTTATTTTTTGCTTAAAAATTAGTTTAGAAAAAGGGCAGTCATTTGAAAACCGCATCCTGATTTTTTGTAAATAACTTATTATCAGATTTAGTTAGTAGTATTTAAACCCTTCTCATGCATTAAGAGAAGGGTCCAGAAATTTTTCAAAAACGTATCCTCAGAACATGCACTTTTGCACCCTCAAAGGAGGTTTTGATGAATGGAAGGATCAAGATTTATTGATGTTTGCATTTGATATTTGCTACTGATGTTTCACTTCTGTACTCTTAGTAGATATCAGAACAAGGAAAGATAAATCATTGTTGCTTGAAGCTTATGAGTAGGACCAGTCATAAATGGTACTTTTATCTCTTGATCATTTCTACTTATATTCTTAAAGCAATATACAGTTTTTAGTTGTTTATATGTTATTACATGAATGCTTGTGTTACCATTTGGCACTTTTGTACGGTGGAGCC
>APFE030086500.1:0-21993 GCA_000404065.3 Pinus taeda
TAATATAGTAGTACGAGAAAAAAGTTGTTTATACATGGTAATTTTTCATAAAAAAAATAATTATAAAACAATGACTAATTAGATAAACATTTCACATCGTCATTAAAGTTTTATAAAAATATCACAAAACCATAACCATTGTTTATGACAAAAAAATAGCCTCTTTTCATCCAAAGAAATAACCATCAAGCATGTGTAAAGAAGGTGTGCAAAATATGTTGTCTTCAGTCTTGTGCCTTTTCCACTTGCAAATCATCTACAAATGGTCTGCAATAGAACTCATAGTGCTCATTACCATTCTGCTTTGAAATCTTCCACGCACCCAATGCTTGTTGCGCCCCTGCTTTGGATAATTCATGAGCAATGACATTTCTCTCCCTGTAAATATGTAACATGAAATATGATCAAAATTTCTTTTTAATAGTCGAACTTCCTCCAAGATGGGGTTGAGTATGTGCATGTGACACCTAGAGGCTACATTAAACCAATTGACAACAATGAGAGAATCACCCAAAATTTGTAATTGCTAGCATCTCTTTTCTATAGCAAAAAAAAAACAAAAGCTTAAGAGTTCAACGTAATTATTTGTGCCTTGGCCCACAACTTTGAAGCTGGTATGAATGATTTTCATTTAAGATTAATATTGCTTTGCGCCCACACTTACCCTCAACTTGGGAGGCATCATCAAAATATCTCTAGGGGCGCGAGCTGCCCACTTGTTCAAGTGTGATTATTTCGAGTTGTCTTTAGTGCGATTTTTTGGAAGCTTTTCCATGGATTTTTTGGTCTAATTTCTCTAAAATTTGGCAGGAATTGATTGAAATCACAAGTTTGATGGGTAACCCTTGCACAATAGAAGTGCCCTATGGATTTTTTAGGGTGTTGAATCCATATATAAAATAAACAAACTAGTTTAAATAATACAAATCAAAATTTCACCGTAAATTTTTTTGTCACATTCTGATACTGAAAACTTCAAAAATTCACACTAAAAACAATCCCTTATTATTTATTTTAGATCCATCACTGAAATCATGCTTTTAAAAAAGTAAACAATCCCTTATTATTTATTTTAGATCCATCACTGAAATCATGCTTTTAAAAAGGTATGATCTAAGCAATCACTTTGTCAAAGATTGATTCTTTCTTTGAAAACCAACTTTATTATGAGCCAAATCTCCACAAATAATAATAAAAAAGATTTATACTTTTTAAATATCTAATAATATATCACATCATTTTTAATCAATTCAGTGAACAACAAAATTTATATGCCCTTTCAATTTATTTAAAATTGAGATTTCAATAAAAAAAAGTTTATATGCCCTTTCGAATTTTTTAATCAATATGAATTGAGAAGTTAATGACAAAATTTATGTGCCCTTTCACATTGATGATTTGTTTTTATAAAAAAAGTAATGTCTTGCTATTGTTCGATCAATGTTTCACTAAAGTTATGTAGTCCATTATCATGATAAAGGGATAAGATTGTGAAAAAATAAAGAAAAATGAACTATATTATTAAATTTGTTTTTTAGAGACCTTGTGGAGTTGGCCCTTCAGGTAGTAATTTTTTTTTTTGTTGTTTCTTGCTTAGTCTAGTTTAACACAATGACTTTGCTTCTTGTTTTTTAATCATTATTATTTATTTAGTTTTGATACAATTGGTTGTTTTTTAATTTTAAAATTAAAGATTGATAATTATAATTTTTAAATAATATATATATTATACAATTATATATTATAATTTATAATTTATTTAAATAAATTTTGTGATTTTTTTTTTAAAGTCTTTATTATTAACACTGTTTTAATTTTGGTAACTTATTTTTCATCAAAAAAATAAAAAAATCATACTAGAATTATTTATATATTTTTTAATAAATGTTCATAAATGTTGTGTAATTTTTTAAAATTTATAATTTTTTTTCACATGGTCAATATTTTTACATGTCAATATTTTTAATGGATATTCTAGATCAAATGTATATTTGAAACATATAATGTTTCAAAAATTTTACATGGTTACATTAAAAATTTAGACACTATTTTATTTTATTTCGAAATTTCATCATATACTTTAAGAATGTCCATAACAAATAATACATTTAAACTATAAAAAAATAGGTGTAAGAGTAAATATTGTGTAGATTATTATAATCATGCTTACTCTAATCTATCAATATTTCCCCTAAGGCTCGCCATGGAGGTGAATAGTGGATAAATTATTATAATCATCTCCACTCTAATCTACCTAATATTCCCCCTATTTGGAAAATATATTTAGACTATATGAGGAAAGAGGTAAGAATAAATATTGAGTAGATTATTATAACAAGACCTACTCTAATCTATCAATATTTCCCCTAACCTTCATCAGAAAAGTGAATATTGAATAAATTATTACAATCATCCCCACTCTAATCTACCTAACATTCCCCTACTAAGGGAAAAATATTTAAACTTTATGAAGATAAAGGTTATTATAATCAAGCCACTCTAATGTACTCTAATGTATCAATATTTCCAAGTCTACTCTAATCTATCAATATTTCCCTTAACTCTCATCATGGAAGTCAATATTGAATAAATTATTATCATCATCCCACTCTAATCTACATTCTATCAATATTTCCCTTAACCTTGACATCATAAAAGTGAATATTGAATAAATTATTATCATCATCCCACTCTAATCTACATCATACTCCGAGAAAAATATTTAAACTATATAAATATAAAAATTATTATAATCATGCCACTCTAATCTATCACATTAAATATTAGATAAATTATTATATAATTATAATATATTATAAAGTTTAAATACATTAAAAAGCATATTCCAAATTTTTTATATAAATATTCCCCACTCCCATACATAAATTATTATAATCATGAATATTGCTTCTAAATGCATTTTAAGTATAATATATAAGAGTTGTTTAACACGTAAAGGAATTGGGCCAAAAGTGGCCGGAATCCATGGAAATTTTTTTCAAATTTTTTTATAGAAAGTGTTTGAATTGTGTTTTTGATTGTGAAAATGCTAAATTTTCTTTAGATATAACTGGAATTTCCATAATTTTTCGAACAACTTGTAATATAAATCCTCTTTTCTTTAATTCTGCAATAATGAAATTTAAATTTTATAATTAAAACATAGTGAGGATAATAATAAAATTAAAATTAATTAAAAGATAAATTGTTTAAAATTATTCCAGGATGTCATCTTTATTCACCGACTCTCAATATTAATACCACATTCCAAAACCAGGAACTGATTTTTATCGCATAAACCGCGCCGTTGATGGAAATCGAGTTTTCGTGCAAGCACACGTTTCCAGCGCCTCATTTCCTTCCATCCATCCTATAAATGCCCTTCAGCCAAGCGAGTGCGATAGATGAAATTAGGCTCCCACCTGTACATCTGTTGTAATCCGGTTCATACTTTTCGTTTTGCTGGAGTTTTCGCCTGCTTCGTTATGGGCTGATTTCACTTGCTACCCCTCGTAATTCTGCCATGTTGCAAATGATTTTGTCCGATTAGTTTCCATTTCGCTTCAGGGCGCTCGATCGAATCGCCGTAAGTCGACGGTCTCGATCCTCTTTTTTCAAGGGGGCAAGGGTTACTGTTCAGGGGGATTCAAAATGCCTGCAGTGTACTGGGGATCCGTTCGAATCCCCAGCCAGATGTGCCAGGGTTCGTTCTTCCACGGGGCTATTTCATCTCATCGTCTGAAACATTGGAAGGATAATCGTAGTACTAGTTGACCCTTAAGTCAATTTATTGAAAAGATCTGGCCGTTCCTTCGGTTTTTACAAAACATTTCCAGAAAGGGTTGCGGTTTCTCCATCAAAATATTAACCGTTTTTCCTCCCCATTAAAAACCTACAACACTCTTCTGCCCTTCTGGGATTTAGTTTTTATCCGATCTGATCTGGTTCCTCGTTCTTGTGAATGCACTGAGGGTTTGATAATTGGAAGATATTGAATTCCGAGAGTTAATTGGGTGTTCGTTGTTTGCACTCAATCTGTTTTACAATAAAGGTGGGGTTCCTCGTTCTTGTGAATGCACTGAGGGTTTGATAATCGGAAGATATTGAATTCCGAGAGTTAATTGGGTGTTCGTTGTTTGCACTCAATCTGTTTTACAATAAAGGTGGGTTTACTGTTTAATGACAGTATAAAAGCGAGCGGGTTACACTTGATTACTGACCAGGATCCAGATATTCGGCTGGCTATAGCTTATTATTGCGTTTTATCAGGTAAGATCTCTACTCCTTCATGTAAACGTCAATTTTCAGAAAGTAATTTCGCAGGATCTATATTTCGAGGGTATTAATGATGGAAGTCCTTTTCCAATCAAACTGCGTACCTCTATTGGACTGAAATTAAGATTTTTGCCACGACAATTCCTGAATTATTAACTTTGATTGTTGGAAATACGCATTTACTGGCCAGCTGATTCGTGATATACCTATGTCGTGTGTGGGGCATGACTAATTTTGTGGCATATTTTATTTCTAAGCATTCCAAACTGGGTTTTCGGTGTCGTTTTTTTCTCAGTTTCATGCTGCATAGAATGCACTAAGTGCATGTACACAAACCCTTATACCCTTTTCCACATTGGACTATGTTTTCTGGTATGGGGGGCAACCTAGTATGATTTGCTGCTTTCTGATTTCGTTTTCATGGCATGCGAATCAGAACAGCACGATATGTAGGGCAGTTTAATAGAATGGCAGAGGCATGCTAATGTGATTTTGCTATCTCTGTCTTCATATTCATTGCATATTACAGTTATGCAAGCTTTGCACTGGCTAATTGTAGTCCCAACTCCATTTTTGCACTCCGCAAAGCACAGTTAGGGTATTTATATACCGTTCGAAATTGAATCTTTTTGAGTCCTGTGTTCTAGCAGGTACCACTTTCTCTTTAATTTTGTTTGGTGTTTGGTGTGGTATATCTCTGATTTTCACATTGGGCGTCTGCACAGTATGACACCTGCTATGCGTGCTGATATTAGACTATTAGCCTTGGCGTATGCTTCCTTGAGGTAGGGTCACTTGTGTCCAGAGCTCTGTTTTGGCCACTGCTCTAACCAGTTGAGCTAGCCTGCATTTGCAGACTCTATGTAATTTTATAGCAATGTAGTTTTTATAGATTTCACATGCAAGTGTAGTGATGCCGAGTATGTTTATTAGCGTTTTATGTTGTCTTTATTTCTTTATTTGACAGTTTCAGTTTTCCTTTTAGTTGGAATATAGATTTAGTGTTTTTCCCTTTTGTGTGAAGGCTTTATTTGTATCATGTACAATTAATTATCTTTTACTGTGGTGCAGTTAACTTTTATCGTGGTATTGTGAGTGTAATTATAGTTATATTAAGGTAAACAGGAATTTAGACAACATAAAAGCTTTAGGATTATATATATATGGTAAGTGATTATTCCGTGAACGATATCCATGAGCATTTGTGGCAACTAGCCAATTTTTTCATGATTTTCATTAGTCCCCTTAGCACTCATTGGATTGTGAAAGCCCTTCTCAATGCGAATTCCGTGAACCATATCCATGAGCATTTGTGGCAACTAACCAATTTTTTCATGATTTTCATTAGTCCCCTTAGCACTCATTGGATTGTGAAAGCCCTCAAGGCGAATTTATACATTCAAATGAGAAGTAAAAAGCCATGCAATAGTCTGTTTCATGGTAAGTGGAATGTCTCACCTTAAGCAGGGATATATGTTGTTCTTGATTTTGATGATTTTGTCTTTGCACCAAGAGAATGAAGGTGCCCTTACAACCATGGGTGCAAGAGATGTTCTACTCTTTGTTGGTGCAATGCTACTAATAAAATGAAATGGAAAATAATTTGACGTTGAATATCAGAAAAAAGAGCCCACCTTTTGTTAACTAGTGGAAGGTTAAAAAAAGAAGCTTGAACAATTCCATGTTAACCTTGGCTCTTTTAAAGTGTTGAGAGGTTCACACCTCATTGTTTTATCCTTGATGTCTTTTGATGGATCCTTTACATCAGGGCATGACAACTTTAGATGGGATATACTACCATGACAAAATAAAGTGAAATAAATGGAGACAAGTGATCTTTTCCTTTGGGTTTAAAGCGTTTCTTGCTAGATAATCCCATCTTGGTTCCTTTGAAGGAGAGTGGGAGTAACTCAAGAGTCTCCATGCCTAGTTGAAACATATTTCTCCTTTGATTACTCTTTCAACCTCCCCACCCTTTTAATATTAGTTATTCAAGGGCTTGTTGTTGAGTCCCATTAACACCCCTATTTTAATCTCAATTCTTGATCATTAGAAGGGGGTAACTTTTATTTCCATTTCAGTTCCAACTAGGTTATCCATGTTTTTTTTAGAGGAAAAAATCAAAATTTTTAGTCTAGTAGAATGAAAATAAGATTTTTCATGTTTATTGACTTCAAGAAGTAAATAGACGAAAGTCCAACATACATTCCATGCGTAGCAGCTTGATATCAATCTTCTCAAAATATGATCTACATCATCTAGCTACTTGAACCTTTTGAGTACATCAAAAAGGAACCCTAGAACTCAAAAAATTGAAAAAACACTATCTGTGACCCCTTCTAAAGAGAGACAGATTATTGCTAAGATTCAGCCTCTTTCAACAACTTGTCAACTTCTTGATTGAGTTCCCAACACACATGAGAAAAAGTTATTGCCTTGGAACTCTCAGCTATAACCCCTTACTAGATCACCTATTGACATAAAAATACCTAGAATTTGAGTTTGACTGCTCATCTAATTACTTACAAAAGTCAAGTCTCCAAAAATTTTAGGGCCACCATTTTTGCTTATATCAGCCTGTCTATTACAGGCATTGTTGAAGAAACCCTAAGGAGATGATTTATCATTAACCAGATCACCAATTTTTTGCACATGCCTGGAATGTGAAATCATTCTAATTGGCAGTGTGTGAAATCATTCTAATTGGCAGTGTTCCTAGCATGCAGAAGTGACCGAGCACATTTCTCTCAAGTTGGAAAGTGTACCTTTTATATTTAATGACAAACTTTATAAAGTTTGGGTCACTTAAGTGATTTAAGTGGACCCAATGTGAAATAAATTCATGACTGTTGATCTTGAGATAGCCAAATTGATTCTCATCCATTGAGATCTAGGGTTGGGGATTTTAGTCATTAATGAGAAATAGAAAGATAAAAGGGAGAGAAAGAGGCACATTCTGAGTCAAAATGAGGAAGAGAGGTGAAGAAAAGTAGAGGAGTAGCCAGAGAGAGCATGAATCCCAAGGCATTTAGCAGTCAGACTGGGCATGCACTTCAAGGCAGTTTTCAACCATTATTTGCAGGGCCGTACAGCAGCAATTGGGTCGATTTTTTAGGGCTGTTCAGCAAGTCTTTGGCATAAAAATAGAGGGCATTTATTACTGAGCTGGTTGGCAGGATTTTTGAGGGACCATACAACAGGGTATTGCTATACAATACAGTGTTTTTCCAGGGCTGTACAGCTGAGATAAGGGCAACCATACAGCAGGAAAATCAAGGGTGAAAGTGGCTTGGTTTCTGAGATAAGTACTGAGCATTAATTGCTGGAAATTGTATTTGTTGTAAACTCAGAAATTTTCTGTGAGCTCTTTAACAAAATTCATCTTCTCTGCTGGTTTTCCCTTTGGAGCTTTTCCAGGGGCTTTGCCCAAAATCCTGTGTCAAATGTGTGGTGTTTACTGTTCATTTCAGCTGTTAAAGATCATATTTAGTCATGTGTATTTCTGCTCATAAAAATAAGATTTAATGTGTTTAGTTTAAAATGCATTATTTGTGAAGTTTTTATAGAGACAACTTAAAGTATTGGCTAAGTGTTTGACAAAATTCCTACAAGAGAAAACTAGGTTTGTATTGGTGAAATTTCAACACTTCAACACTTTAGACTCTTTCATTTGTGACAATAGATTTAGTAGTTTAGATATGGATTAAGTGTTAACTAGTCATCATTTTGAGAAGGCAATTCTAAACTCATTCTATTTGCACTAAATAATGACTTCAGCACCCTCTACGTGGTACAATTTATCATCAAACAGTGCCAAATTATGGAGATGATAGTCTAGAGTTGTTCTGGATAAAGGATAATTGAGCTCAACAAGCAATCCCCAACTCTTGTTAAGCAATGATCAGTTGTAGTTGGCATTTGCCTTGATCACCTTTGACGTTTACATTAGATGTTTGTAGGCCAAATTGAGTGATAGTTTAGGTGGTCTTTGTTTTGCAACACAATGAACCAACTTTTGTAGTTCCTATTTGGTTCAGATTCATTTTGCAGGACAATTGCAAGATTGTGACATTGAAAAACTTGTAAGAGGAATGTGCTCCTCAATGGTCCAAATCAATGGAATCTTATATGTTTTGATGCTGCCAGTTGGTTTGAGACATCAAATTGTAACAACTATTGTATTGGTTCACCAAGAGAAACAAACTTCTCATTTTGAAGTTTGACAAGCTGGTCCAATGAGATTGACTTTTATTTCATTGAATTACTAATGGAAAACTATGTTGCATGAGTTTCCGGTACATGGGTACTTTGGGTACATGGGAACGAGTATTTGGTACGGCTATATGTTTTGCCCAAATTTACAGGGAATGTCAATTGGGAGAGCGAAATAATTTTAATATAATTAAAATTAATTAATATTTAATTTTTTTTTTTTTAAATAAAGTGTGAAGTTTAAATGTACATACTAAATTGAATTTTTAAATGATTCAAGAGACAACCATAAAAAGTTAAAGCCAAAACTAAAAGCCACTCAAATCATATTGATGTTCATACTAGAAAAAATTCAAAATGTCGGAGAGCCAAAATATAGCAACAAAAATACAAAGCTTAAAATGATCATAGAGTATGATCTTCAACATGAAGGAGATTCATATAGGCTTGAGCCTCACTAGGTACTCGATCAACGTCATCATCATCAAATGCAACAATATCATCTAAAGGTGTGCCAACCAATTATGCATTTGGTAAAGGATTGTCATCATCATTGTCAATTTGGGCAGCATCTTTAACGTTCACATCCCATCGTGCAACAAGTCCTGCTAAATATTCAGGTAGCTTCCTTGAACAAAGTCGAAGACTACTATGCACATAAACAAGTTTTTTTGCTCTCTTAGAAGTAAGTCTATTCCTCTTAACAGAGTGTATAAAGCTATAAGTGGACCAATTCCTTTCAACAGTTGAGGAACTAGCAACTTGAGATAGCAAATGTGAAGCAAGCTTTTGGAGCTTTGGGAATTGGTCCCCATACATTCTCCACCATCCAAGGGGCTTCTTTTGAGCATGATGCTTGATGTCCCTCTTTGCATCTTGGGTGAATGCATGAGGGCTTAATGTTCCAAAATCAATAAATTGCTCCCGTATCACACTTGCTTTATCAATAGTATATATCCTAGTTATAGCATCAAGAAACCCTTGTTTTACCTCTTCATCATCAATAGGAAGAATTCTATTTGGTCTTTCCATATACCACTTTGGATTAAGGGCATTTGCAACCACGTGAAGGGAGATATTGAGTTTAATCCAACTTTTCTCTATCAACTTGTGGGTTTCATGGAAAAACTCCAAAGAAGGGTTTCTTTGGCGAATGATGTGCTGTACCTTGCCCACCATGGTATCAATACATTCATATATTTCTCCAAGAGTAGGAGAATTTGAATCAACATACTTGATCAACTCCACAATTGATGTTGTGAAAGATACAACATATCTACAATCAGCCCACCAATTCCCATTAAGCATTTCTCTTATCTTCTTCGCTTGAGGTGACTTAGACTCGTTCCATGCATTCCACTTCGAAGAAACAACAATTGCTTGTAAAGATGCATAGACGTCAACCATGCGCTCAAGCAAAATAAAGTATGTGGCATATCTTGTATTTGCATGTTTAAAAAAATGTTTCTTTGAATACATCTTGTAAATTGCCAAGGAAGCATGGTGGTTGCAGATGAACATTTGTGCCTTCCTTGCATTTGAAATGATTTTTACAATCCACTGTATTTTACCAATGTCTTTTAAGAGATTGTTAAAGGCATGTACGCAACAAGGAGTCCAAAAGATATGCTTATATCGACTTTGGATCATCAATCCTACTGCTCTACAAACAAGTGTTGCATCTGTGATGACATGTACCACATTTGGAGGACCAACCTCATCAATTTCATCCTTCAACATTTCAAACATGAAAGTAGCATCCTTATTTTTTCCACCACAATCAATTGCTTTTAAAAAATAAGGCCCCGTTGGTGATGTGACAATAACATTCAACAAAGGTCTTTGTTGAATATTTGTCCAACCATCCATGACAATTGAACAACTTGATTGAACCAAGATTGTTTAAGGTCCTCCATAAGTCCAGGCATTTTTGTCACCCTGCTATCTAACAATGAAGTACTCATTTTGTTGTAACTTGCGGGTGCATATATTTTTCTCACTATTTCTTTATAGTACGGTGAACTAGTGGCATTAAATGAAATTCCATTTACCATAAAAAATCTGCGACGACATCATTTGTTTCATACCTATGCATGACATTGTACATCTTTTGAATGGATTCACTTACATTAGTCCTCTTAGAACTAGAATCCTTTGAATAGTCTCAATTTGGATGTGACTTTGTTCATTCATATATTGGGATGAATCTTCATGTCTACCTCTCTTAGTAGGAGATACAATGCTACTATTACATTCATTGCTTCCATTGGCTTTCATGTGAAGCTTAGTCATTCTCATTCTTTGTTCAAGGCTGCATGTGAAACCCTTCACTCCTAACTCAAATATGCTTAAAAGATAATGCCATACTTTTGTATAGCTACCCTTAAAGACATGATCACACAAAGCACATTTCCATTCCTCACAACCCCCATTATTGTTTTTTTTTTTTGTTTTGCATTTTTTTTTCATGAACTTCATTAAGGGCTTTTTGGAAATGTTGTTTGATTATTTATGGGTATTTATTGTTGTCTCTGCATTTTGTTCTTGAACTTGTGGAGGTAATGGGGGTCTCATCCTGCTGTTGTTGTCACCACATTTATTGCCAAACCCTCTATCCATGGTATCAACACTGAAAATTTACATTAAAATACAAAAAAAAATTAGAAATAGAAGAGAACTAAATTTTAAAATGTACATATATGACAGAATTATAATACTAATATTTAATTTGCAATTATTTTTTTAAATTATTGAAATTAACGTGTCAATAATCAATTGTGACTCATGTTAATCCACTAAAATGGAAATAAACTTTAAAAAAACAATTGTCAATAATCAATAAAAACATCCAAATTTTACTTTTCACTAAATTGAATAAAATGACAGAAATTCTTAAAATCATCCATCAATGCTTTTGAAAATGCAAATTATAGCTGGGTACTTTTAAAGTAGAAGTCATAAACGTTTCAAGATAAATTATAAATATTAAAAAAATCGCAAAAGTAGTCAACTGATGGAAGAATTTTTTTTACAGCCACTTCTCAAAACTCAGTAAGTTATTAAATTTTTTAAAACAACTCAATGGAAGCAGTCAAGATGTTAGAGGTGATATATAAGGAAAGCTAATCAAAAGCGAACATCAATTGGCACGTGGAAGTTTTATTCCATCATATACACTGTCTGGCTCCTAAATTAAAATTAAAAATTTCCCTAAATAGTAAATAGTAAATACTGAAAGTAAGTTAAAAGATATCTGGCATTTCACTGTGTCATTGTTCTGAGAGGCCTCATTCTCATTCAGATAGCAGCCTTATAAAATTATATTCTCTTTAAATCCACAGTTAGATCTATGCATTGTGTACAACTATTTGCATGTACAGTTTGAGTGGGAGTTGTAAAACTATTTGCACTTACAGTTTGATTGGGAGTGATGATGGAGCACAGGTTTCCTCGTTAAAAAAAGTCACATGTTCAAGTAAACGTTAAGTATCTCACCTGGCCGTCAAATTATTACTGTTCTTTTCATAAAGCTCTCACTCCATAAAAAATATATCATAAACCTATATGGTTTCCCACTTTAAAAAAACTCAGAGATCTGTATTAAAAAAAAATCTTATAAGCAATGCTGGAAAAAAGTTGAATGTGACATTGTGAAACCAAATGATTATGGCATGTATATTTCTAAATACAAAGCAACAAAGAGGCGTTCAAGGCTATATTCAAAAGACCAAATAATGGCAAAAGGCAATGAACGGGCAGCAATTATGTGATTTCAAAGGTACGAGTACAAAGTGGAATTTATGGACAATTCCAAGCTAGATAGTGAAGGTACACCTTATAAATGAAAGTATACATCTTAATGTATTTTCATGGCATGTGAATACTCTATAGTTTTGAATATATGCTTTGCAAGTGTAGTCAGTGATATACCAAATATATGCATCACAACAGGCAACTCCATTATACAGTATACTCCATTACACATGGACATATACGCTTCACTGGCAGACAAAACATTTGCGCTTCCCTCAATGCATTCATGTTCTGAACAAACATAATTTCACGAGTATCAAGAAATCAGAGATCAATACCACCCTGATTCAGAATTGAAAGCTACTCGCGCTGATGGGGAAATTGAAATTCTGAAGTTAGTCTATATCATAGAAACAACTGAGAGCTCATGCTTAAGTTAGAGAGAAAAAAGTTCTGTCCTTTGAACAAGAGGCCAGTTATTTTGATAGCTAATTTCTGTTGATATATAATTTGATAATAGTGAAACATAATGCTACATAAGTTAGTCTATATCATAGAAACATAATCCCACATGCTCCAGATCAGCGTTCCCCATTGGCACTCGTACCAGAAACTCGAATTCCCTCATTTCCACGCTCCTGAAAAGCTCTGACGTACCTGAATAAGCCCTGCCTGTTTTTGGAGTGTTTCGTACCAGCGCCCAAGCTCCCAGGAACATCAGAGATTGGGGTACGTGATCTCCAAGGGTTGGGAGCGGTACCTGTGTGGCATGCAACTTAGGTGGAAAACAATGATTCTGTAGTTTGATAATTTGAATTTTTCAATGAATTTTCTATTGAGGTGATTTGTCAAGGAAAATTTGCTTAATACATAAAACACAGCTGTCTTCACCTTTGCATTTGAACAGATTTTGTCTATCAGAATAGTGTTAAAAATTGAGCACAAGTGAGACAACAACAAAACTAGTGGAAAAGGCTCTATGCCATATTTAACACCTTATATTGATCTCAAGATATGAATTTTAGTACATGAATTTGACCATTCTAGGTCTAAATCTCACTGATAACTCATTAGTGGATTATGGTAACACCTCAGTGAGTCTGAATAATTATACCAATAATTTGTATCATCTTCAATCTGAAACTGCTGAACTGAATTTTGATGAAGATATGCTTGAAAAAATGCCAATATCTTAAGTGAACAGCTGTCATGTTTGGACATTCCCAATGAATAACTGAAATGATTGTTGATTGCCTGTTGAAGACCAGTTGCTATGTTGGAATTCCAAATGCCTGATTGAATTCTGATTGTGATAAGACTTTGAAACTTGAAGCCTGATTATCATCATGGATATTGTTGATGATAATCAACAATATTGTTGTGAAGCTTGCACTACATTTTTTCTTTTCTATTTTTGGTTTAGTTAGCTCTTCCTTTGTTTTTAATGAGAGGAGTGATAGGGTTTGCTTTTGCACTCCCACTGTGTATTCACATTGGCTGTACTTTTAATCCCATTGGTTCTTTGTGATTATGGTGGTTTTGATCTCTTTGATGTAGTATTTGTATCTGTACTACATTTTTCATTTCTATTGTTGAATTAGGTAGCTCTTTTGTCATTTTTATTAGTGATAGAATTTGCTCACTTTAGCTGTAATTTTGAGTCCCATTGACCAACATAGTGTTCACTGGTTGGACGTTATAAAATTATCCTATCTTATCTTTATTATTCCTACATTTATTTCCTTACTGCAAATTGCATTTACTTAATTAGGCTTTGGCAGTAATTCAGGTGAAGTCTCTTTACCTTGGCATTGTGGAGAAAAATGTAATGCAAACTGTGATGAAAGTAGTGTTGCTTTTGCACTCCCACTGTTTATTCACATTGGCTGTACTTTTGATCCCATTGACTCTTTTTTGTGGTCATGGTGGTTTTGATCTCTTTGATGTAGTATTTGTATCTGTACTACATTTTTCATTTCTATTGTTGAATTAGGTAGCTCTTCCTTTTTTTATTATAATGATAGAATTTGCCCACATTGGCTTTATTTTTGAGTCCCATTGACCAACTTAATGGTCACTGGTTGGACGTTAGAAAATTATCGTATCTTATCTATGTTATTCCCTATATTTATTTCCTTACTGCAAATTGCATTTACTTTCCTACGCTTTGACTGTAATTCAGGTGAAGTCTTTTTACCCTGGCATTGTGAAGAAAAATGTAACAGAAACTGTGATGAAAATAGTGTTTCCTTGATACTCACCATGTGGTGCCTGCTATTGAAGGTGGTTGCACTTGATTTTGGTTTCAACATGTGATTTTGGTACCCTATTGAGCTGCCATGTCTCCTATGAAATCAGACTTTGTTGGTTGTCTTCTGTGAAGACACTGCAGAAAAGGGACAAACGAGGGTTTTTATTTTCCTGCGAGTTGTATGGACAGATGGCAAAGTCTGACTCACGTCTCATATGACTTATCAGACTTGCATCTTTTTGACCTACTCAAAATTGGGGAGTGCGCATTGACTTGGGTGGCTCTGAGAACACTGCTAGTAATGTTTTTAGGTAGTTTAGGGTTTAACTTCATAGACCATAGAGGGTTTTAGAATTATTTGGATAATTACTGATGAAGTACTCTTAATTTTTTGAGAACAAATTTTTGTATGTTCAGTGTGAGTCTTATATATACCTAGTCCTCATTTAAGGTGATTATGTTGGAGTTTGAACTGCGATTTTTTGTTACTTACCAATCAAACCCATCTTGGTGTTTATGCTTAATGTTGATGCTATAATTCTGAAGTTTTATCCGGGACACTTGATACTGTACTTCCTGATGTATCTATAGTTACAGTATGGAAGGTTTTGTTGATTATTCTGTTCAATAGAAATCATTATCTTTGCTGAAATGACTGTTTACTCTCCTTTCCAATGTAAATGTTTTTTGGTTTATCAGCTAATGAATTATGTGCACTGAACTTTGAAGTTTGCAAGCAGTTTCTATGTTTTAGAGGCACTATCCTTGAGTACCTCTTAATTTTTATGCTGGTAAGCTCGGCTTTAGCTAGTCTCCTTTTGTTTCTGAATGTAGCTATCCTTTTCTTGGTAAATCAACTTAAATTAGCTTTTATTTAGGGATCAGTTTTTAACTGGCTATATTTGGTTATTGATGACAGTTTGACAAGTCACAGACAAGTGAGTTATTCGATGGATCTTTCTAAAAATCAGAGTAGTCATATGTCTCATAAAGGTGGTAATTTGAACACCGAGGAGCATTCTGAATTGCAAGTTCAATTTCCGAAGGAGTTTCTTATTGTAGATGAAACAGGAAATAACAATGCAAATGCAAACATGAAAGATATTTATGGTAATGTAGAAACTGCCACAAGCAATCCCGCTATTGCAGATGAAAGAAAAAATAACAATGAAAATGCCAGCATGAAAGGTATGTACGGTAATGCACAAACTGTCACAAGCAATCCCATTGAAGGTTTGAAAGCAGATGATATGGGGGTTAGCACTGACATGGTATATTTAGAGAATTTTCCAGTAGAAGACTTGCAGCATGTTTTTCAAGCAGGTTTGCATATTGATGGCATAGAAAAGCAAGACTGCAATGGTAATCAGAGCCATATGGTTCTCCAAGTTTCATGCAAAGATGAGGCAAAAAAAGTGCATGAAGAATCCCCGCAAAATCCCAAATTAATTTCTGCTGCCTGTGATGAACAGTCAAGCATGGAACAGAAGAAACCATCCATGGATTCAGTAGAGTTGGTGGTGCACCAGTCTTTGTCAAAGAGTGCAAGCTTTCCCTGTTCTGTGCAGCTATCTCCGTCATCCACTGGCAAATCAAACAAAAAATCTGAGAAGACTGAGAATGTGATTGTGGATGGTGAGGAACGTCTTCAATCAAAGAGTACAGTCTACAGTCGGACAATCTCTCTTCCTGTAAGACCATTGTACTTGTCTTGTGGCAGCGGTTTTAAATCCATTGGTAGATATTTTTCAAGATTCAATTTGCTTTACAGACTTTTAGATGCCAAGAAAAGTTTTTGCTATATATTTTGTATATGATTTAATTGCACTGAGAGAAGTGAGCTCTTACCTCCCAGGGTGGAGGAGGATGTGTCATGTCAAGAGTGTAATGGTAACTAGATTGTAAAGAATACTGGTGTTTGACATCTAATTTTAAGAAAAAAATAAACTAGTGTAGATCTATCATATCTCTAGATCATTCAAGTGGGTAGAGGTTTGAACCTGGTTTTCTTGTTAAGTAGATTTATGCAAGTAGCTTACTATTGTTTAATCATCTTTGGGTATTCTTTCTATTGTTGGCTAACTTACTGCATTTCTGTGTGTTCTACTCTTCAGTCTTCTTTCAAAATAAAATCAGCAATGCGAGGGGGCCAGGAACAAAATGGTTTGGGCCCCAGACCCAAACTCTCTGTGAAATGGGCACCTGATGTTCAAGAACCTCAGATCAGTTCTGTTTCTCATACTGTTAAAAATCATCGGTGGCACCAATCGAAAAAGAAGGATCGCAAGCACAGGCACAAAGGGAAATCAAGTCATACAAGTGGAAGCAATAAAAATGACAAGAAACATCATTCCAAGCGAAGCTACAATAGCGATAGTGGTCGTTCAAGGTTTATTTGTTTAACCATTTGCTGGATGTGTGCTTTATCTGTGCTTGTTGTAATCACTTTTTCCACCATGCTGTGCACCTAATTTCTTGAGAGTGGTCTTTGCAGATTGTGGTCTTCATCATATGAGAATAGAATGTTGGTAGATGTTTGGGCTTCAAGGAACTCTATGTTAGTGCTTGATAAAACTATTGGTTGGGAGGCTCCTATGTTCAATATGAAGATGGAAGAGGATGATGTTCTGCTCAATATGCCTGCCAAGCATTCCTGTGGGAAAGGGCACAGTGATTTTTTAGTGAGAGGGTCGTCAGATGCAGAATTTCCATCTCAAGGTTTCAAATGTGCCAGTCTCTTTGGGCATGCTCTCCAGAATAAACACATTACATATGCTGAAGCTGTATGAAAAGCATTTGGGTGGATCTTTGTCCTTCGGATGGATGTTCTGATCACAGGCTGTTTAGGTTATTTTATTATTTTGAAGATGAATCTCTTTTGCTCGATGTGGTCTGAAATGTCAATGAAAGATGCTTTATTTTAGATCTTAGCTATGTATAGAATGTCAATGGACTATGCTGCTGTCAACAGATCCTTGATTTCTTAATTCACATAATGCTGTTTGTAAGTCTTGTTTCGGGATCATGTGTGTTATGTGGTCATTCGATTATTGTTTCACGACTATAATAAACAGAATAAACACATTCCATATGCTGAAGCTGCATGAAAAGCATTTGGGTGGTTCTTTGTCCTTCTGATGGGATGTTCTGATCGAAGGCTGTTTAGGTTGTTTTGTTATTTTGAGGATGGATCTCTTTTGCTTGATGCGGTCTGAAACGTCAACGAATGATGCTTATTTTAGATCTTAGCTATGTATAGAACGTCAATGGACTATCTTGCTGTCAACAGATATGTGATTAACTAATTCATGTAATGCTGTTTATAAGTCTTGTTTCGAGATCCTCCATGTCACGTAGTAATTGGATTATTGTTTCACAACTATAATGTATTTATCTTTTTGTTTCATTTTTTTTGGCATAGAAAGTATCTTGATGACAATGAAAGAGGTGAAGTTCTCGTTGTGTTTAGTTACTCTGTCACGAAAGCCGCATAGACAATAAGATAGGAGATACCAGCTCTAACTAGGGATAAATGACTCACCAGGATATGCACCATTTTAATAAGAACCATGGAATAGCGTAAGGATGCAAGCATCTTACTCTACTGCCCTGCTGGGGCTATCAAAATAAAAAAATGACATTCTAATTCAGGCGGTCTATGTGGGAAAGGTTTATTAGTTCTTTGTGTGTAATCTCATCCGTCAATGATTACACAATAATCTAGGAAAGTTTGAAAACATCGTATATATTGAAATATATATATGTATGCATGTACCAAGTGAAGTGAGATTAATGCAATTTATTTTTCCTGAAGTTGCTATGGAATTTGGTGTTTTGGATTACATGTTGGTCGCATTCTTCTCCTTACCCCTCTCCGTTCATCACCATGTCCATGTACGAAACTTCGAAGAGACAGCTGAAATGATTGATAGGTGATAATTGATGTTAGTAAGAGCACTGAGATTACTGGGAGATGAAAGTATATTTATATTCCATTACTGAATATTTTTTTTTAAAGTTACACTGATTACTGATTACACTGGTTATTCCTCCGCTGAGGAGATTTAACATATTAATTTGCATGTATCCATGTAAAACTTTGGCTAGAATTTATAAAACAAACTTGGGTTTATGACTTCTGAAACAGAGTTATTTTCATTTTATCATTTTTTTTTTGCATGACATAGCCTTTCTATAGTGGAATTACTGCAGCTAACATAACTGTTGTTGATGTATATGTCTATTGCCTCTCATACTAGCACTCCCAATTGATTGAAAAAAGTAATTGGTGACTTTTATTATGTAGTTTTGCTTCATCAAGCAATTACCAAAACATGAAAGATCACAAAGGCACAAATAACACAAGATATAGACTTCTCAGCCAAGGCAAAACCCCACAATTGGAGAAAATCTGAACAACCATCTTCTTATAGAATCAGATCAAATTGAAACCTCTAAAAACCCAAAGACCAAGACTTTCTCTAACCACCATATCAGCCCTCGAAAAGTCTTTCTCAATTTAGTCAAAGTTCTCCAAGTCAAATGTGGTTCACCATCATAAATTTAGTTCCAAGTCAGAATCTTGTCCCTCTTCCTTAGGTTTGCAATTTGGCCTTGCAATAGTTGTAGAAACCCTATGATGTTGGCACATGTGAGAGAAAATGATCAAAAAATCACATTTCTCTTCTCTTTGACTTGCTACTCTTTCCTTGTCCTTCACTTTTCTTTCTTCCTTTTTTGGTGTAGAGATTGAATGCTTGTGTAGTATATTGAAATGAGTCTAAATTTCTTCCTTTTGTATACCCATCTCAAAAGGTCGAATAGGCTGAAGTTTCATTGGCAACACTGACTTCGTTTTGGGCTCATTCTATCTTTCTAGACTTGAATAATTTTTTTTTCTTGTTACAAATGCCCAAATGGGTCTGATACATAGGACAATGACTCTTTTTGACTCATTGAACCCTAAGGGTATGAAGAACATGCTTGACCTAGACTTGAGCATGAAACCCATGTTTAATAAAAAAATCTCTTCTTTTACATGAAATACAAATTGATACAAGTGAAAGAAGAAATTTTATTAATCCTCAAGGGTACTTGGGAGAAGGTTCGTGGCCTCCTACTTAGTGCATCGATCACCACATTCTCCTTTCCCTTAATGTATGCAATCCCAAAGTCATACTCACTCATGAATTCACTCGATTGCTTTTGTCTAGCATTCAAATTCCTTTGCTTGAAGAGGCGCTTCAAGGTTTGATGATCTGTTCTTAACTCAAAGCTTCTCCCAATGAGGTAGTGTCTCCACAGTTTCAAAGCTAGCATTAATACTTGCTAACTCTAAGTCATGGGTAACATACAAATCTTCACGTTTCTTCAATTTTCTAGATGCTTAAGCTATTACTCCACCTTCTTGCATTAATACTTCTCCCAATCTTTGCTTCGAAGCATCGATGCCTTTTTCCATGTTTGGTACTCGAAGGATCTATGCACTAATTACTAACCTCTTTAGTTTAGTGAATATGTCACATTCATATGTTCATTCATACTTGACCCCTTTTTGCTATAATGTGGTGACAGGTTTTGCAATCCTCGAAAACCCTTCCACAACCTTGTGATAGTAACTTGCTAGCCCCATAAAACTACACAACGCATGAGAATTTTTCAATACTGGCCGATCCATTATGGCCTTTACCTTTTCTCGGTCACCTTCTTTTGAAATGATGTGCCCAAGATAATGTTTTTTCTTCTGAAAGAAGGAGCATTTTGCCAAGTGTCCATACAATTGATTTTCTCTCAAGCAAGTCAATACAACCTTTAGGTGCTCTTCATGCTCCTTTTCATTCTTGGAATACACAAGAATATCGTCCAGAAATACTTGCACAAATTGGTCCAAATACTTCCTGAACACATCATGAGGCTCATGAATACTGTTGGTGCATTGGTCCAACCAAATGGAATAGCTACGAACTTGTAGTGCTTAAACCGGGTTTTAAATGCGGTTTTTATATGTCACCTTCTTTAATCCTGAAGTCCCTATAATCTATGCATATCCTTGAAGGAACCATCCTTATTCTTGATGAAAATCACTAGTGCACCCCAAGGTGAAATACTAGATTTGATAAAACCCGAGTCTAAAAGCTCTTTTAATTGCATCTATAACTCATAAAGTTCTGGTGCTGTCGTCTCGTAGGGTGTCTTGGAGATTGGTTGTGCACCAGGTTTTAGGTTGATTTCACCTCACAGGGGGTAATCCAGGGAATTCCTTATGAAAAACATCTTCAAATTCTGACAAAAATAGGTGTTGATTTAGGGAGGGTCCTTTCTGGTCACTTGCAACCTTGGCCACATTTAGTTTATAACCTTGTTGGAGACAACATTTTACCTTCATCGTAGAGATGAATTGTAGGGACACTCTTCTCTTGATCCCGCAAATCTCAAATGCCCTACCTTCATCATCTAAACAAATCACCTTCTTTTTGAAATAGTCTACCAAATCTCAATGAACTTTTAGCTAGTTCATTACGACGAGGTTCCCTTGACATTGGTCAACACTAGGTCCTAATGCTTGTTTTATCCCAGAAGGCATTTCAACTTGTTTAAAGTCATCGTGCTCATAGGTTGCCAACCCACACTTTTCTAATGCAACTGGTGAAATGAAACTCACTGTAGCACCATAATCAAACAAAATTTTAACTTTTACATTGTTTATCATACTGAGGTTTCTATTATGGAAAATTGGTGTTCCACTTGTTGGTTATCAATTGCTGCATAGACTCGATGGTGGTTGCTTTCTCCCCCCATTGGTGTTTTTCCCTCTCTACAGTTGTTAACAGTTTCTAACTCATGATATTCGCTCTGGTAATGAGGTCCCCACATTCACAACAAGTGATGCGAGGTAGACTCTGAACAAAATGTTGTGGAGTTCTTTGGCAAGAGATCTTTCCCTTGAGACCCCTACCCCTGCGTGTGGCTCCTCATGTCTGACCATGATTTGCATGAGTCCTCGAAGCTGTTGGTGAAGTTGCACTGGTAGCCATTGAAATCCTCACCGTCGATGCTCTGGGTATAACCTTGTTTCCATATGGCGGTGGCCTCAAACTTCCTCCCCTAGAGAAGGTGCAAGGGGCCTTCCCCATAAACCTTGGTTGTTGTGGAAAAATGGTCTTGTTTCCACCCTTTAAGTCTAAGTGCTTTTCAACATAATGAGCATGTCCAACAACTTTTGCAATTGAGGATGGTTTCCAATCCATTAAATGAAATGATCTGTGTGGTGCTGATCAATATCCATTTAGGAGACATACTTGATCAATTTCATGAATCTAATCTCATATTCCTCTACTGTGTGGTTTCCCTATACTAAAGCATGGAAGGCTCCTACCTGTTGTTTTTCATAATATGATGGTACGTACTTTTTTTTTGAATCTCTCAAGTAACTCCTAGGTAATTGTGTCCCAAGTGAGGTGTAGTTGACACTCTATGTTACCCTACCAATTCAAAGCACTATT
>APFE030086500.1:26735-47078 GCA_000404065.3 Pinus taeda
TATTAATAAGGTTAAAATCCTCATAAATAATTTGTCAAATTTATTTATAATCTAACATTTTATATATGTTAATTTACACTATAACAAAACTAACCATAAAATTCCAAACATATTGTTTAACAGATATGACCCATAAATACCATGGGTTCTCATAAACATAGAGCTCAAAAACCATAAGTAACTTCACCAAGTAAAGTAAAAACCACCAGTAACTTTACCAAGTCTAGTTTACTTTAGTATTTTAACTTAAAAGTTATTTTTTTAACATAGAGTTATTTTTTTTGTTGTAAATTTGGTGGTGCTTCCTTTATTTATATTAATTTTCCAAAATCAAAAACTTCCATTAGCTCCAGGTGGCTTACTTGCCTGAAGGAAACCTATCCAAGATTTGTAAAGTTTTTTTTTTTTTTTTTTTTTTTTTTTTTTTTGTTCTATACATCTAGCGACATTGTCTTTACTGTCTATACTACTGTTTAGATTAAACAAATTAAACAAGTAAAAGCATTTCATCAAAATTTTATCAGAATTGTACTGGACTGCTGCTTCAATCCTCGTCCGAGGATATTATTGGGGTTGGCGCTTTGGCAATGGAGCTGAGCATCTTGCTTCTCTTCATATTTTGTAGTGTCTGCTCGATTCTTTCTAAGGCCAAGTTGTTCCTGTAGGTTTGTATCTAAACTGTTGCAATTAACTTGAGGAGTTCAGCCTTGACTGGATCCTTTTTCTTGGTGTTCTCCTTTGCTTCTGTTTCGCCACATGCTGCTTGTTCTCGATTAAGGGTCATGGCCCGTGCCACCACATTCTTCATGACCCAATACTATTGTATTGTTTGTTTGAAGAGGGAGTGACGACCTTGAGAACTTCCTGGATCGGGAACCATATTTTCCCACTCCTCCATGGGGATGTCTTGGTTCTTTATACTGCCATTAAGTTCTCGCTCCCAACTAGCAATTTGGGCTCTAATGTTTGACGGGTTCCTTGCCATATAGGGGTCAATGAAGATTTTCATATGTTCACTGCCCGACATTCTCCCTCTTTTCCTTTGTTCTTTGTTCAAGCCGCTCATTTCTTCCGCCATCTTTTTATCTCGCTTGCCTCTCTTGGGCGCCATGTTACTACCTGCTTGCCTGTTGCTGTCTTCTTCTTCTTGTTCTTTGTATTCCTCACTGTGTTGGGCTTAGTGTGAGGTGAGACCTATCACATAGTCATTGCAGCTGTCAATTTTATAATAGTAAAACAAAACAATTTCCCATTTACCTATGTCCTTTTTGTTGTCCCTTCCATTGCTAGAATTAGTTTCCTTCGAAATTTCTTTTGTAATGTCGCCAGTTCTCTCAATTTTATGGGTTCTTCCTTTCTTGATTCTCTTGCAGTTTTTCCCTCACGACAACAAATGACACGCAACCTGCTTGTCTTGGGCGTCCTCTTGGATTCTTCCCCAGGTAAGGTTGGTTTGCTATTCCTCGCTTCCCAAGGTCTCTCAGGTTTGGGTATGTCTTCCCTCAAGGTGCTAGCCCTATACTCCTCCCCTAGAGGTTTCTTGTTTCCCTGATTCTCGTTTTTCTCGGTTATTTTTACTCTCCGAGGAGCTTCCTTGTTACCTTCTGGTTTCCTCCCATAGTTTCCTACAGGGGTGACTATAGTCTCACTCTGTCTTATTTTAATTCGAGCATTTGCCATCGTGTAGACCTCTCCCATCCTGGGTTCTAGTCCCACCCACCTTAGCTTCCTACCCAAGGTTTTTATAAGATTTTCTCTGTTTTTCCCTGAACAGGGTCGCAGTAGTGTTTAGGTACCTCCTTGCCTGACTCATTCCTTTTCCTTATCAAATTTCCTATATTCCTACAGAGATTCATCTTATGGCTTACAAAGCTAGGGTCCAGAGGAACAACATACCAACTTTTAGGTTTGATGCCACTTCTGTCCGCAGGCTCGCGTCTCTCTTCGACCACCTTTCCTCTCTCCAACTCTTGTCTATGTATTTTGCATGCGTCTAACTATGCCCCGATCTCCCTTATGGTATATGCCCCTCCCCTTCCTGTCGTTTACCTTTGCTGCCACCTGTCTGTCATTATTCCCTGCACTAATCCCTACGCCGTCACTTCAGAATGATGACCCCCCGTCCTGGCTACCACCTCCTCGTATTAACCCTCACTTGCTCCCGGTTGCTCTTGCCGTATGCGTGATGTCCTCACCCTGCCACTCATTGACATCCTTTTGCTTGCCCCCTTAATTACTTCCCTGCCCTTTTCACTGTCATGCTCATCCATCTCCACCCTCATTCTCTCAGGCGCTGTACCTTCTCTGCTCTGCCCATCCACTTGCCTTCGTCCCTATCCATTCACTTCATTTCCCTCGTCTGTCTAATCACACACTTGTCCTCTTCCTCCCTCTTCTCAGTCCCATCGCCCTGTTCCCTCTTGATTTCTTGTGTTACACCCCGATCGGGGGTTCCCCTCTCCTCTTTTGTCATGTTCCAGAATTTTTACTAAGTTTGTCATCTCCTCCATTTGGTATAAGTCTTCCTTGTTTGCGTCTATAGTTCTTCCTACATCACTGCTTCCCCAATTTGCAAGGTTGTCAGCTGGTGCATTGCCTTTTCTTTTTACATGGGTGGGGAGGATGTAGTCTATCTGTCTGATAAGTTTACCAATCTCCTACACCAGCCAAGAGGTTCTCCAGCTTCGACTGATCGTTTCCCATTGGGTTCCTTGCTGTAGTTATTTGATTATTTTGATTGCCATTTGAGTCTCCTTCAACCTGTAGTTTTTGGTATTTCTCTCTTATTGCAATTTCTAGCCCTTTTTTTCAGGGCGTGAATCTTTGCTTCATTGTTTGTCACGTTGCCACAGTGCATCGCATAGATTCTAAGGGTCCTCCCCTATCATCTTTGAATACTCCACCGGTCCCTGCCTTGCTAAGATTCCCTTTCACAACATCATCAAAGTTTAATTTGATGAACTACTTCTGGGGCCTTCTGAATTGGTTGACCTCCTCTACCTCATTGGTTTGGTGTTTCCTAGCTGGCTTATGCATCATGCTTGGTTTTAGGTTTAGTCGTGTCATTATCTTTGCTTCCTTCGGGTTAGTTTTCCAATCCTCCTCGAACCAGTTCTTTGTTAGAATGGTCTCTCTAATGTTTTGGATTATCTGGTTCCATATTTCTGTTTTTTCTCTACATTCCTCCTTGAAGATCAATCTGTGTCGTTCTTTCCATATATTCCACAGAACAAATCCTAGCAAGAGTCTCCATGCCTTGTTCAGGATCGTATTCTGGTATGGTTTTTTCCTCCAGTCCCCTGTTGTTGTTTGCATGTTGTTTGGATTCTTGTTGCTAATTTCAAAAATTTGCTGATGTTGTTACCACAGGTTTTCGCTAACGTTGCAAGCATTGGTTAGGTGCTCCATTGTCTCTTCCTGTTCTTTGCAGAGGGCACATCTCGATGGGCCTTGCATTCCTTTTTTCCGCAGTTGGTCCCATGTTAGTGCTCTCCCATGGCTCAGTATCTAGATGAAGAACACTATCTTCGGCCATGTTTTTACATTCCATATACTTTCCCATTTTTTTTTTTTTGTTTCTGGATGTCTATTGTCTTCTGCTTTTATTTGGTAGCCTTCTCATATTGTAAACATGCCTTTGATTCTGTGGCCCCATCTTGGGGTGTTTGAACCTTCTTTTATCACTATTTTCCTTGTCGCCATTTCATTGTCATAAAGTTCCCATTGGGGTGTTTCTGGCGCTTCTGGCCAATTTTCTTGTTGTTCCCACTTTCTCTAGTATCCTTCTGGTTTCGGGCACTAGTAATTTTGTACTGTGTCGCCCTTGTGTAAGTTGTTGAGTTTTTCTCTCTGTTTCCACGCTTCTTCGTAGAAATTGACTTTATCCCCTCCTCTGATTTCCCAGAAGCTGTGTTCTCTGATCAGGTCCCTGTTGGCACTGGTGAGATTCCAGATTGCAGAAGCTTTCTTCTCATTTTGGCTTCTTATCTTTCCTTCTAGGGACCTAGGCATATCATATTTTCTCTCCCATAGTTTTTTCAAAAGGTCTACCTCTCCCTGGATCCATCTAGTTTTTTCCAAAGGTCTACCTCTCCCTGGATCCATCTCCACCACAACTTTGCCTCCATTACCTAATTCAGGATGTAAGGATCTTGGAGTCGAAGGCCTCCATCTTTTAGGGATTTTCTCAGCTAGCTCCAAGATAGAAGCGCCTATTTCTTTGTCGTACTGGGCCCTTGCCATAAGAATATTTTGAACATGTCGACCATTTTCTGGAAGACTTTTTTAAGGGTGGCTTGGCTGGTTAGTTGGTATATAGGAATGGATTGAAGCACTGATTTTAGTAGAATTATGCGGCTTGGGATGTTCAACTTTCTGAATGTCCAGTTTTGCATTTTCTGTTGAATCTTTCCCATCAAGATATTCCAATTGGCCACTCTGTTTCGCTAGTCATTTCGCTGGATACCTAGATACTTTGTGGGGAAATTCCCAATTCTGAATCCCATGGATCTTGCTAGGAAAAATTGGGAGGGCGTTCGGGTGTTGAAGAAATATATATCTGATTTTTCTTTGTTTATCTCTGTCCCAGAGGCACTTGTGAAGTCTGTGAGAATTTCCGTTATTTTTATTATTTCTTTGAGCGTCACTTGTCCATATAGCATTATGTCATCAACAAATTGCTAGTGAGTTAGAGGGAGATCATTCCCCCAGAGTCCTAGGCCCTTATATTGTTCGTTGTATACTTTTGCTTTGATTTATCTTCCTAGACCTTCGACTACGAGGATAAACAAGAAAGGTGATAATGGATCGCCTTGCCTGAGCCCTCTAGTCGAATTGAAAGCTTTTGTAGGTGATTCGTTGAGAAGGATTGACAGAACTGGAGTGGTTACCATTGAAATTATCCAGCTTATCCATCTTTCATTGAAGATGCCTTTAGGATTTTTGGAGACATCCCCAGTTTATACTTTCATAAGATTTGGCCAAATCTAATTTTACCAGCATCACTTTGGTTTTTGAATTTTTCAATGAGTGTATTGTTTCTTGTGCCACCACTATGCCGTCTGTTATTTGTCTGCCTTTGACAAACCTTGTCTACTCTTGGGATATCAACCCAGGTAGTATGGGTTTCAGTCGGTTCACCATTATTGTAGCTAATATTTTATATATAACATTGCAAAGAGTTATAGGTCGGAATCCTTGTGGTTTTTCCTAGTGCTTTGTCTTCGACATCAGGGTTAGAAATGTAGCGTATAGGGCCGGATGCATTCTTGTGGTACATCTAGATTCCTATACTACATTCACTATGTCTTCACTCATGAAGGTCCACGTTGCTTGGAAGAATTTTGTAGTGAAACCATCAGGCCAAGCTGCTTTATTCTTCGCCATATTTTTGATTACCTCCTCCGCCTCTGCTTTAATTATTACTCTTAGTAGAGCCAAATTCTGATCTCTACTTACTAGATTACAGATATGTTGACTAATTTTGCGAATATTATCCCCCCTTATGATATTTGGTTCTGTTAGGAGCCCTTTGAAATGCTGAACAAGCAAATACTCCATTTCGTCCTTCTGTGTTAGCCTATTGCCTTGTTGGTCCATTAGGGAGAAAATTTTGTTCTGCTGTCTGTGCTGTACCATTGTTTTATGGAAGAATTTCGTGTTTCTTTCTCCTTCTTTTAGCCATTGAATTCTTGACTTTTGTTTCCAAAGGATTTCCTCTTGTTTTCTCCTTTCTTCCAATTTATTTATCACAAGTCCCTCCCCTTTTGCCAACGCTTAGCTTCTTTCTTTCTCTATGATTTTCTGTTGTATTTGCTTCATCTTTATCTAGAGTATTTCTTATTCCTTATGTATGTTCCCAAATGCTTCTTTGTTCCATTTCTTTATCCTCCCTTTTAGGTCTTTTAATCTAAGTTGAAAGGTGTGCATTTGGTTTCTTCCGTCCATCACATTTTCAATGCCTCTCCACCATTCCTTCATTTTATCGATAAAGGTGGTTTCTCTTAGCCAAAAAGCCTCAAACCTGAAGGGTCTATTATGGTTCTGATGGTTCATAGCTATTTCAATTTTAATAGGCCAATGGTATAACCCTAAACACGAGATGATTGTTGCTTCATAGAAAATATCTTTCCCAATGAAGTGTTTTGTTGCTAGGAATCTATCTAGCCTAGAGGCTATCTGTCTGCTTCCTCCCCTTCAATTGTTCGATATGTATTTTCCATTTATGGTTGGGATATCTACCAAATTTAGTTCTGCTTGAAGATCCCTAAACCTCTCCACCTCTGGCTCTTCTCTTTATAGACCTCATTTTTTCTCCTCTTTTGATGTTGTCAAGTTAAAGTCCCCTGCTATCATTCACAATTTCTCCTCATGGAGTTTTCCAAGCTGTTGTAATTGAAGGAGGAAACTTCCTCTTTCCGCTGGAATATGAGGACCATACACTGCAGAGACTAGAAACCATTCTTTGTTTTTGATTAGCAGGAATCACCCCGTGAGGATTCTTTTCATGCCTATCTAGTAATCTGCAGTAATCTCTGCAGGGTTCCATAGTATTGCTATGCCTCCCGCATTGCCTTTCACATCTATTGTCATACATTCATATTTTGATTTTATTTTATATAGAATTTCCTCCATTTTCCCACCTGATATTTTTGTTTTTTGTATTAACATGAGTTGAGGTTTCTCTTTTCTTATCCTTTTGCTAAGTGTCTCCGTTTTCCTTTACTATTAAGGCCTCGTATATTCCAAGATGTGATTATCATTGGGTTGCTTTGTTAATTTGGTGGAATAATGCCGATAGCGGTACTACCCTCCCTGTATTTACTAGCATTTCTCCCATGATCTGTGTAGATTCCTATAGGTTTGTTCGACCTCTTTTATTTCCACCTTTCACTTTGCTAGGGTAGTCTTGGGTGCTATTCTGTTGAAGGCCTAGCTGTTCTGCCATCTTCATTTTCCCTTGTCCCTGTTTCACTTGATACTGCTGGAATGTTTCTCTATATAGCCATTTTTGCTATTCTGGAATGAATTGTTCATCTAGGTGTCTCCATTCATTTAATAGTTTCCTCAACACCTCTTCTTTGATGCTTAATTCTTCTCCTCTACTTGTATCTATTTCCATTGTAGTGTTATCCATCTTCTCCCTCTCTTCCTTTTCCTCCTTCTCTGTCGGCTCGCTTTGGGCTTTCCTCTTAGGTTTGTTTTTCCTTGGCTTGCGCTGCTTTCCTTTCCTTTCCCCCTTGATAGTCCATTGTTTGAGTCTCGTTGTTATCATCTTTTTATTCTTGTAGTACTTCGAAGTTGTTTGTTCTGCTGGGCTGGGCTTGTTGTTCTTTCTTTCCCCCGTTGGTGTTCTCTCTTGTTTGTCTTCTTTTACTTTTTACTTCGTGAAACCCTTCCTTATCTTCTTAGTTTTTCCTCTGCTATTTATGCATATACTCCTCTTCTTCTATATTTAGTGGGCATTCCTTAAAAATATGTCCATACTCATGACATATTCTACATCTGAATGGAATATTTTCATAGTCGAGGGTTTTTTGCCAGACCTCTTCGTGATACTCTAGTTCTACTATATCTGGAATGGGGTCAACTATATTCATGTAAACGCATATTCTAGCATATGAGGTGTATCTCCCTTTTTTCATCGTTTCTGCTATTTTGACAAATCTGCCTATTGTGTTTCCTATGCCCTCTAGAATCTCCGGGTCCCAAAAGTCCATTGGGAGGCCAAATAACCTAACCCACACCGGGGTCACTAGTAATTTTTCCTTGTCCGGGTCATAACATTCTTCCCAGTATCTCATGAACAATCCAACATTATAATGAAAGTAAAGGCCATTCTCAAAATTTTTTTCTTTATCTTGCAGGTTCAAGAATATTACCGTGAAGAAGCCTCTTGCTCCTAGCGTTAGCTCGATGTGGCCTCGGGGTTGCCATTTTTGCTGAATCTATTTGGTGAGGTCCTTTTCAGTCGGCCATACTCCAATGAACTTGCATATAAGCGCATGGTCTTTCATATAGGTTCTGTATCGCTCCAGTTTGTACATTGGGATTATGAATATTGGTTTCTCTGTCACACATGGTAAACATTTTCCTCTGCTGTTAGCCTGCCATCTTACTCCAAGAACTAGTCCTGGTTTTCTTGTTTCTCCCACCTGGTTATTGGTGTTATGAAATTCCCCTACCGCCACATTTCGATAGGAGGGGATCTCTCCCCCCCTCTCCTCCTCTGTTGTTCTCCTCTGATTCTTAGTGTCTGGGTTTGCCACTTACAATAGTTTGTAGTTTTCTAAAGCGCCACCTAACTCATGGCCGCCTGACCATTAGGGTTGCAAAGCTCGTAGTCGACCTTCTAAAATATTCATAACAGAGACTTATTTTTTATTTTCATATATATGTATATTAAAATTATATGTATTACAATTATCAATTGCACGATGTTGAAGATTTCAAATTTATATGCGAGAACAAGACAACTTTCAATTTTTTTATTTTTATTTTTTAATTTAAAAAAAGACTAAAACTCATATGCAGACTCATATGCATCCAGTGTACACTCAATTAATCCAGTCGATAGTCGAATTCAAAGTTATGCATCCAGTCTACACTCAATTCATCTAGTCAACACTCGAATTCAAAGTTATTGATATCAGTATAACGACGTGTTTTTTACAAGTATAAAAGAGTTATGGATAAAGTTAACGCAGCCAATGAAATTCAAAGTTATTGATATCAGTATAACAACATATTTTTCATTAGTATAAAAAAGTTATGGATAAAGTTATTACACATGATTTTAAGAGTTTTCTTTTATTTTGTGATCTTATAAAGTTATTTATAAATTTTATTAGTGAAAAAGAAAAAATATATATATTTACATTAATATTAATATTATTATTAAATATTAACTAAAAAAATAATTACATATCTAACACTATTATATAGGAAAAATTCATTCTAAAACTTCTATTTGTTTTTAAATGTATTTAAATCAACCAAACTTTACCACAAGAAAAGATGGTAAATTATTCGACCTATTTTTAAATGTATTTAAATCACCCAATTTTATAAAAGATGATAAAATTCTTTCACCCATCTTTAAACATATTTAAATCACCCAAATTTACCACAGGAAAAGATGATAAAATTCTTCCACCCATTTTTAAATGTATTTTAATCACCAAATTTTACCACAAGAAAATATGATAAAATTGTATACATATACTTGAAAATTCAAGTATTGATTTAAATTTATTGTAAAATGATAAAATTGTATACATATACTTGAAAATTCAAGTATTGATTTAAATTTATTGCAAAATGATAAAATTGTATACATATACTTGAAAATTCAAGTATTGATTTAAATTTGTTGCAAAATGATAATTATTTATTTATTTATTTTTAGTGTGGGTCACGAACACCCTGGTTAGTGAGTGGTCGCTACGTCCACGGAAAAATTTGGGCTAATCGCCTCTCGGCCTACTGGCAATCCCTAACCCCAAGGGCTTCAGGTAGAATTGACCCTATGACCTCCCAATGACGAGGCATGATTTTTGACCAACTGAGCTAACCCTTGGGGCTACAAAATGATAAAATTGTAGACATATACTTGAAAATTCATGTATTGATTTAAATTTAATTCGGTTGCAAAATGATAAAGTGTAGGCATATACTTGAAATGTATTGATTTAAATTTTAATTCAATTCCAAGATTTTCTTTGATCTATGAATGAACCTACTACTTGCTGCTTCCTTTGCACAAGTTGCTAAGGAGCATGAAAAACTGCAAAGATTGATTCAAGAGAGGAAGCTTGTTGTGATGTCATTACCTAAGCATTTTTTTAAATCTCAGCCGATAGCGATGCGTTAGGCAGGCAGGACAACGAAGTCGGTTATCATTTTTTATTAGGGTTAAGAGCGAGTTATATTCTTTGAATAGGACCTCATGGGATTAGATTAGGCAGCAAATTTCATTGTAACTTCACATTGTAGCGGTCACAACACTCTCCAAAATTTTGGCCTGCACTCAAATTTTGTAGCCTACTGTGGATCCTATGATCGGCTGTTCCTTAGTCACTTATTAGTAAGTTCATGATTTCAAGCTCCATTCCTAAATCTTAAGAGTCATTAACATTTTTATCTTTATATAGTATGTGTCATCTTTGGGCATGGGGCTTTCGCTTGTCATGCAAAGGGAAGGTTGTTTTTCTTCAAGGGGAAATCTTTGTGAGAATGGGCTGTTCTCATCACATAGACATGTTTTGCACTCATTTCATGCACTCTTGCACAAGTGTCGCCTTCATCCTCCCAAAGTTTATCGTCGGAACCACACTTGTTGTAAACTGCCACAGAGGTTGTTGCATTAAGCAAAGTATGTTTTTATATGTTCTCGATGGTCTATGTCGTATCATTAAGTGTTCAAGTGTGTGATCATAGTCAAGTTTTATCACTATTCACATTGGTTCCACTGATCCCACACTTAGGAAAATTCAAGATTTTCCCTAGAAACCTAGCCTCATCTAGCTTTCCTGAACCACACACTTCACATATGCAACCCTTAAACTTTTTCCTTGCCTTTTGGAACTACTGAATGCGCAGAAGGAACAACCTCTCTGGCATCCAAAACTGCACAATTGTTTCCTCCAATGTCATTCCCTTAGTCAGAACCCATTGTCTCTAGAAATTGCGTAGTTTTCCCCTCAGACATCTCAACTGCCTAGTCCACTTTGCCTCCTGAAACTACACAGATGTGTCCTCCCAGGGCCTCATCCCACACCAGTCACTACCCACTCAAACTGTGCAAATTTTTCTCTTAGTGGCCACGTAGATGGATGACATGCTAGATGACTCTCTGGGAGCTGAGGAGAAAATATAAGGAGACCAAGGAATCCGAGGTACGATGGAAGATCAAGATCACATGAAGACTCTGTCTGATGCATAACCCTTTGGAGGGGAGGTATGGAAAACAATGCACATTTTTTGAAATACACATCTTAGTGTAGCTTGAAGGACCGATTATCATTGTCATACCATTATGTCTTTAATGACATGCATGGTTGCAAGCACTAACAATCATCTCATCCCATGTGTTTTCTCTAAGCATCTTGCTCCCTTCGCTTGTTGGCTCAATTGTTGTCTTTTGACATGTTTGGTTGTTATGTCATGTTTGCGAACCTTTCTGGTGATCTCGAAGGTTTGTCTTTGTGTATACAAGTTGTCCTAGCCACGTAAACACCTATCAAACTCATACACAAAGTTTTAAGCACTGTCGCACAAGTGTCATCACAGTCGTCCTGAAGTCCATCTCAAGTGTCGCACTTGTCGCTGGTTGTTCTAGAGAGTCTCACAAAGGTTAATTCTTTGTCTTGTTCCACTGGTCCATCTTGTCATGTCATTGAGTATGCTAAGTGTGTGATCACAATCTTAAGTTCCTCACAAGTTCACCTGCCTCCCACACTTAACCATTTTTCTGAAAAATCTTCATGACCGGGCAACTCACTTTCACCGGACCTCGACTGAATTGCGCACTACATAGTCTCATCCCTCAGTGATACAACTCTGCTACCTGGAATTGTGCAGTGCGTAGTCATTGTCCCCCTGGATAGTTACACTGCACGATTCCATAGCTAAGCAGATTGCGTTCATCCCCGTAATTGTACAGTAGTTTCTCCTAGCTTGACTTGAATTGCACATTTCGCAAGATCAGTCATCAAGATTCCTCCCTTGCCTACTGGAACCCCACAATGTGCAGAGAACTCAACTTGCCTTGCCCCTGAAAACTACATAGAAGTGTCCCCCAGTGTCCTCCCCAACTGGGACTCATTGATCTCAAAACTGCACAGATTTGTCCTCCAAGCCCCTCTATTGCCTAGTCCTGCCTTGCCTTTGAAAACTACACAGACCTGCCTCCTAGGGTCCCATCTTGCAACAACCACTGATGGTCTCAACTGTGCAATCATCTCCCCCAGTAGCCTCTGCGCAATTTTCCCCAGTAGCGAAGACTGTGCTAAAGAGTTCCTCACCCAAGCCTAATCTGCACTCTCTGCAATCTTAGTGACCAATATCCCTCCCTGTGACCTAGAACTGTACAATGTACAATTACTGGGCCCTCTTTCCTAGTTTGTCACCTGTCCCAGGCTCATTCCATGGATAACGATGCATCATCTTAGACCAAAGAGCTTTTGGATTTGATTTCATTCTGTCATGAGTGAATTGCAGGAACATGTACACTGTTAGATCATGGCAAGACGATGAAGAAGGAAAATGAGGAGCGAACATGCTAGAAGACTCACTTACAACTAGACCAAAAAAGAAGCGTATCAAGTACAAGCAAAGGGAACACATACATGCAACCACCTCTCAAGACCAAATATCATTGAAGACCCCACATCATCAAGCTATGCAGAGGAGAAGAGAAAGCACATCCAAGAACACATCTATCACTTAGCAGCAACAACGACTTGACATTGCCACCTAAGCAAGCTAGTTCATGTCAAGTCATGTCATGAGTTATCAAAAGCAACATCACTATTATAGGCCATGTCCATTGTAAATTGAATGTAATGTAAGAATATGAAGAGTCATGTCAGTTAAAAAGTCATAGGAAGTTGAATAGTCATGAGGGTAGTCGAAGAGTCACAAAGGTCAAGCATCACCCTTGGTTATATATACCCCCTCATTGTATGAGCTAAGGACTTTTCACCTTAGCTCCTCCCACAAAGCATAAAGAGTTTCAGTCAATTCTTTGAGGAGCAAGGAGTGGCCCCAATGTCCCACTACTAGGGCTAGTGATGTATGATGTAAATATGTGCCTTGGAACTTTTTCTTAATACAAAAGCTTGTTCAGGCCATCATGTTTCCATGCATTACTTGTGGATGTTTGTAAGACTATTATTTGAGCATTTGTAATTCGTGTTTGGTTCACATATACTAAGATAGTTGAACTATTTCTGTTGTTTTAGTGCTTACCTTGTTGGGAATGTGTTGTATTGGTTATCATTGATGTCTCATCCTTGTGGACTACTCCACATGATACTAGACAGACCTTTCTCACTCATTGGTTATAATGACCGACACATCCGTTGTGGACTATTCCACTGGATGCTGTACAGACCTTCCTAGTTCGCATGTATCTCTTCCTGGGTGATACTATTACCTCTCACTTAGAGGCTCATTTTTATCCCCCCTTTTGCAGTAAGAGAACCTTGACATAGTTGCGTTGCACACTCACCAGATACACTTACCTCGTTGTTCGAAGATACCATTGCATCATTTTTCCATGCTAAGACTTAGAGCCAAGGCAGATATCTAAGTATATTTCAACCGGGCCTTTATACCAAATGGGACTCCTACACCAAATAATGTGAGGTCTAGTTGGTACTTCATATCGGGGAGATTCCCTTGGTTGACAGATTTCTAACGCTGTCAACACTTCCTATAATTAAATTTGTTTGCAATGTTGTTGTTTTTATTTTTTATTTTATTTTTATTTTTTCTAACATAACTAACTGCAAACAAAACACATCCAGACTTTTTTTTAGTTTATTATTAAATTAAATAAATTAATTTCTCTTACTAAAATCTAAAATTCAATTTATCTTTCTTAAATCTACAAAATCTTCATTAAAAAAATCATAATAGTTCTTGACATGTTATATTTGTATGAAAACATAATTTATCATTATTGGTATGAGTAGAGTACAACAGACAAAAATATTTCATTCTTTGAAGTATGAGAACTTAGTTTGTTTGATAATATATATATATATATATATATATATATATCACATATCTTTTTATAATAAAGAGGCTTACAAGTAATTATGAGGGTTACAAACTCTTCTAGCAGAGATAAGGGTCTAGTGGGTTTTTAGGTCCAGATTTTAAATCTGCCTTTGATACCATATCAAAGGATCCAACCTAGGGTCCTCTAACTAAAACTAAATTATTTAATTTAATCAAAATAAGAAGGAAAATAGTATGTTTATAAATTTACATTTACTTGATAAAAACATAAAAGCAAAATTTAATCAACAACATATGAAACATGTAAGTTTTTTTTTTTTTTTTTACAACAATTTACATAAATAAAACAACAAATTGAAGAATACCTATTCTAGTGGATTTGTTGGGATGCTCCTAACTCTCTTGGGATGTTCCTCCTGACTACCTGACTGAATTTACTTCCCAAGCAACTAGGAATGATTCCTAGCCCATGATTACTAATATTAGTAAAATACAATTACAGATTCACAAGTGTAGGTTTATACCAATATTATTTAATAACTGTAAGTTAATATCTGCAGGTTAATTAAGCACTAATCAAAATAGCATGATATGATCAAGTAGGGCATTACACTCCATGTCATCATGAAAGAGTGTATTAAAAAAAATGTATCTCGCCTTGTAGTCATTATACTTGGATCATAGTTTTTACTTACACAAAACTTTGTATTAAGACATGAGAGCCTCCACAGTAACTCAGATTAACAGGTTACTTGCATCGACTTAGATGCTTGCATCATTTATATTGTAACATAACTATAGTGACTTCACATACCTTGTTTGTGACTTCACAGACCTTACATATCTTATAACAATCCTTCATGCTTCAGGACTTTGATCTTACTCAGAATGTTTGTATCACTAGAATTTAGATCTTGTTTTGTGCCTAGCATCATGGGTATCACTCCATAGTGAAACTTGCCTCCTTACCCATAGTATAAACCCACCAACAAATAATATGAAGTGAGTCATCCCTTGGAAATAGGGACAATTAATAGGAATTGAATCAAGTATCGCCCAAGTGTAGGTGTAGTGAGACCAACTACCTATTCACACAAGTCATAGGGATGATCAATAAGAATTGAATCAAGCATCACATGTAGGTGTAGTGAGACAAACTATCTATTCACACAAGTCTCTTCACTAAACTCACAAAGCCTCCTTCACCATGGGACTTCTAGCAAGGATCATCGAAGACCTATGGAACATAGTGAAACAAACTTGAGGTTGGCGATAAGCATAAGTCATGGGTGAGCAATTGCTCATTTTGTTGAACTGTCCTATCCAAATTCTCATATCTATCTAATCAAAATTCAAGTTACTTGCTATGTTGCTTCATTTCCCCTTTCTTACTTGATAGAGTAGAATGTCATCGTCTAAATCTTTTATGGTTTGACTCCTTTCTAAACTTTTTTTTTTGGTTTATTTTACCTAAAATCCAATAGGGATTTGTTGGAAAGTTTGAGCTGTGAAATTTGCATAATCCAAGTTCTTTACTGCGTTTTTCATGGTGGTGAATCCATTTACACATTTAAAAACATATTTTATTTTTTTCATGTGGAAAATATCCTTATATTCCATATCATGAATATACATATGTTCTGGTCCGCTACATCAGAGGCTCGAAGCCATTACATCAAAGTTTATCATGCCACTTGTGGGAATTGAACTTGGGTGTGGAGGATTCAACCATTCCTCCCAAATATTTGAGATAAACCTAATTGACAAAAAACATGTCATAGTCTAATGATGCGACAATTTCGCTTGGAAAACAATGGAAATTCTGACATAATTTTAAGAAAATTTGGCGGTATTTTTTGGAAATTCTGGTTACAACTATCAAGCTTCATGATTTTGGATGCCCCAGGAGTCATTGCTGATGCTGAATCCATTTCCACCATAAAAAAAATGATTTAAACACTCCCAAGTTTGGATTTCTTGAAAAAATCTCGCTGGATTCCGGTGAAATTGTGGCCTTGTTAGAGAACACCAAAAACAACTTCGCCAAAAATTATATTGTTAGATTTTGGTAAAAAAATGTAAAATAATTAGATTGTTTAAATAATAACACATGTTACTCTTTCTCTTTATTATTAATGCATGTGGGTGGTTTCACCTTCTATGAGAAGAAAGGTAGCTAGCGTTTGAGTTAGACTAGGCATGTTTATTCATATCATGATGGGTACAATATGACTACTTTGTAATGGAGGACAACAAATAGTATGGTGTACTTAATAACAACCCATGTTGAAAAAGATTTTGATAATTTTGCAGCTCCATAATAAACAAATAGCAAAAAAAACATCTACAACATTGGAGTAATGGGGCTTATCATTAAGTGCCCTATGATGGAGCGACAAACACCTAAAAGGTGCTCTACACCCAAGGCATTTTGTTTTATTGTCTTAAATGGTTAAATTTACTTGCAAAGGGATAATTTCGTTGATAATGGTATAGTGTCCTTATAGAGTCCTTGATTTTTGTGATCCACGAAGGGCATCGTATTAAACTATTGCAAATTTATTTCAAATAACGTCATCCAAAAGTAGGTTACACAATGTGAAGGGGCCTTTTGGTTTATATTTAGGGGCCTTCGAATTTGATGTTTAATTGAAACTTTTCTAGTCTAGTGTGTTTTGTCCCATGGATCTATCCATATTTGAGAGTCTTAACCTCTTTCTTATAGAAAAATGAAAATAATCCAAAACCTTAGCTAAATAAACATTCAAGTTCATCTTCAACTTTCTTTAGTGGTTGCTAAAGTTCCAATGTAATTGTTTGGATCCTCGCTACCAATACAAAGTTTCCAATCAAATGACAATTTTGCCAAGTTCTTACTTTTTAGAAGTAGCAAAAAATCATTCGCTTTTGAAAAGTGTTGATTTATAATACACCTTTTTTAGCATATTTTTGACATATCAAATTTTTTTATGTATAAGTATAAACATTTTTTAAAAATATTGGTGATTTTCACACTGAGTTCGAAAAGTTGATGCATCATCATCCCCTTTTTTGGGGAGCTTACTTTAAACACTTTAAATTTTCTAATGTATTAAGTGTGGATAATGATTTTTTTAAATTTAACAATTTTTGAAGTAGTCTTCTTTTTCTTTCTCGAGATATTTATTTGTAAGTGTTTTTCAAGTTTGTATTTTTTGTTTTTCTTTTCAAATTTTTAATGAAATCTTCGATTTTTTGTATAGTTAAAAAAAACAATATTTTAAAATTAGGATTTTCTATATATTTATATATCCCTAATTAATATTTCAATGTACATCATATAATTGTCACTAAAAAACAACAATTTTAAACATTTGACAAAAAATACACATTTTGAAAATAGATATAATTAAAAAAACACTTCGAATCATTTTTACTAAAAATGACATGTCAAATAAATGATTTTTATGGGGAAATTTTAACCCAAAAAAAGGGTTAAAAAACAACATTTTTTTAATGATTTTTATGTCAAATTATATATATATATATATATATATATATATATATATATATATATATATATATATATAATGATTTACATGAAAATTAAAGTGAAAATCAGATAATACAAATATTAAACATAGAAATAATCTTTAGTGTGACTTTTTGGACTTTTCGATGCTAGAATCCGATGGAAAAATTTGAGGTGAAATCTTGATTTGTGTTATTTAAATTTGTTTTTTGACTGTATATATGGATTCAACACCCTGAAAAACACCTAGGGCACTTCGATTGTGCATTGGTTACCCATCAAGCTTGTGATTTCAATAAATTCGTGCGGGATTTGAGAGAAATTAGACTGAAAAAACCCACCGAAAAGCTTCCAAAAGGTCGCACTAAAGACAACTCGTTAAACATATAACAACAATAATTGAATACTTATTCTTATCATAAAATCTCAAAGTGAAAACTTTACAGGTGTAACTAATGAATAACTTTCAAAATTGCATAAATTAAATCTAATCAATAATATCATAATAATATGAAAAAAATAAATAATATAAAAAACATGAAAAAAAACATTTAAAAGTTTTTTGTTTTGCTTTGTTTTTTCTTTTAAATGTCCCTCCATTTAAAAATAAAATAAAAAAACGTTAAAAAAAACACACAAAAAATCCCCCCCTTAAAAACATTAAAAAAATATAAAATAAATAAATAAATAAAATAAATAAATAATAAAAAAATATTAAAATTAAATGCCCCTAGCCCTTAAGAGGTTCGGGCTAGGGCCGGAAGCAACCACACACGTTTTTTCTCGACCTTGGCCCTAGTCCCTTGGGGGTTATGGGGTTGTTGTTGATTCTAGGAATCACCTCATGTTGTGCTGGGGGCGAGAGGGTGATTCCGAGGATCACCCTTCGCTGTGCTGGGGGGCAGAGCGTGATTTCGAAAATCACCCTCTGTCATGCCAGGGCCAGAGGGTGATTCTCCATCATGCCGGGGTTAGAGGGTGATTCCGAGAATCACCCTATGTCATGTTGTGGGTAGCTAGGCAGGGGTGGGAGGTCGATTCTCGGAATCACCCTTCGCCATGTTGGGGATGAGAGGGTGATTTCGAGGATCACCCTCCACTGTGTTGGGGGCTAGAGGGTGATTCCAAGAATCACCCTCCGTCATGCCGGGGCTAGGGAATCACCCTCCATCGTGTCGGGGTCATAGGGTGATTCCGGGAATCACCCTCTGCTATGTTGGTGGCGAGAGGGCATCGTGGGTGATTCTCGAAATCAACCTCCACTGTGCTGGGGGCTACAGAGTGATTCTAGGAATCACCCTCTGCCCTGTCGGGGCTAGAGGGTGATTATGGGAATCATCCTTTACCGTGCTGGGGGCAAGAGGGTGATTTCGAGCATCACCCTTTGTCATGCCAGGGTCGGAGGGTGATTCCAAAAATCACCCTCTACTCCATTGTGTTGGTGATGAGAGGGCACTGTGGGTGATTCTCGGAATCACCCTCCACGTGATGGGGTTAAAGGGTGATTATGGGAATCACACCCACCTTGGCTCGCGTCCCCTTAGCTGCTGGGCGGAGGTGGCAGGCTGATTCCAAAAATCGTTGTGAGGGTGGTAGGCCAAGGACTTGGGGACATTCATTTTTTTTTTTTAATATTACTTTTGCATTTATTTATTTAATTTTATATTTTTTTTTATTGGGGGCATTAAAAAAATATTAAATGTTTATTTAATATATATTATAATAATTTTTTTATGGAACATTTTATTTTTACATTTTATTTTAAATTAAATTTAGTTTTATATTATATATACTATATTTAATTTGGTTTATGTTTTTGGTTTTAATATAAATTTTTTTTTTTTTTTTTATATTTTCGTTTTTATTTTTTTAATATTTTTAATATTTTAAATGTAATTTTTTTTGTTATTATGATTGGAATTTTTCATTATTTATGTGTTTATTTATTTTAATTATTTTTTTGGTTTCTGTTTTCTATGTTTTTAATACTATTGTATCTTTGTCAATTTTATTTTTAAAATTTCCTTTAATGTTTCAAATTTAATTTATTTAATTTTTAATTTATATATTAATTTAATTTTTTTTGTTTTGTTTTGTTTTTTAATTTTATTGATTAATTGATTTATTTATTGTTGTAGGGGTTGTTTCGATGTTTGACTAACAACCCGACACTAATATCTGTCTATTTGATAGTTGATTTTTTAGTTTTCGTTACAATGAATCAAGTTCGCTTCAACTATGTGTTAATTTGATGGTTGATTTTTAAATTTTCATTGCAATAAATCAAGCATGCCCCCATTATGTGTCAATTTGATGGTTGGTTTTTAAGTTTTCGTTGCAATATGTTAAATTGTCATAGGCTAAGGCTTTAAAAGAACTATATTTTTAGCATTTGCTATAATTACTTTTGTTTAGATATTTATTTTTAATGTTTAATTTAGTCATGATATTTGATCTTGAAATATGTTGATAATCTAGAGCCACAAACTGTAAAAGAGGCATGCAAAGATGAATGTTGGGTCAAGGCAATGGATGAAGAACTTGAGCAGATTGAAAAGAACGACACTTGGGAGTTGGTTCCTAGACCAAAAGATAAGAATGTCATAGGGACAAAATGGATCTTCAAGAACAAGTTGAATGAGAATGGGGAAGTTATTAGAAACAAGGCTAGACTTGTTTGTAAAGGGTATGCTCAAGAAGAAGGGATATACTTTGAAGAAACTTTTGCTCCTGTTTCTAGACTTGAGGCCATCCGAATGTTCCTTGCTCTCTCAAGCTTTCAAAAGTTCAAAGTTTTTCAAATGGACATGAAATCAGCCTTTCTGAATGGGGACTTAGAAGAAGAAGTGTACATTGAGCAACCAGATGGTTTCATCCTTGAATGATCCAAATCTCGTATGCAGACTGAAAAAGGCTCTTTATGGTCTTAAACAGGCTCCAAGGGCTTGGTACTACCAGTTGGACAAATATCTTCATCAACAAGGTTTTTCAAAAGGATAAGTAGATAGCAATCTTTATATAAAAATTGAAAATGACAAATTGCTAATACGTGTTGTGTATGTAGATGACATTATCTTTGGCAGCAA
>APFE030086512.1:41586-72204 GCA_000404065.3 Pinus taeda
GACATGTATATTATATAATATGGAAAAGGCTACAATATTCATGGTTACTGGTCTAACCTCTGTTGATACAATCTGAATATCTCAGCATGCAACTACATCATTATGTGTAGACAAAATTAGCCATCTAAAATTAACTTGTATGTGGTATGTAATAGGGGCAACTTCCACCCTCACAAGATACTTTTAGACCTTGAGCCATTAATATGTTTCCTTACTTTCAAAGAAGATAAACATTAGCAATTATAATTTGTAAAAATACAAAATTTTAAATATAGAATTATATTTGTATGCAGATATCTTAATAAAATAAATATTATATTTATCCCATATATGACTTATAATAACTAATATATTTGATTATATTATATATATATATATATAGATATATATTTTACTATTTCTCATTTATAGTGCAATTATAAATTTATAATATACAATTATGAACTTAATTCAATTATAATTTTTTTTTAAAATCTAAGTTTGAATCTATAATATTATATAATTTTAATTTAGAAATTAAATATAAAATAAAAACCTTAACTTTTTAACTAATACCAAATTTTAATATTTAATTAAGTATATATGAGCTTAAATATTATAAAGATTATTTGAATATAACTATATCTGTATTATTATTATTATATGTTATAAATTACATAGTTGTTAATATTAATAAGTTATAAGCTGAGTTCATTAATATATGAGCTTACGATATTATAAATTTAAATTTATATTATTATCATTATTATTATATGTTATAAGTTATATAGTTATTAATCTTAATAAGTTACTAGTTGAGCTCCGACATCTGAACGTGAATAATCTCTAGAACATTAATAAATTTTCCGTAAGTGTCTCCAAGTGTCCCCATGTTCCAACGAATGGTTAGCCCTTGGTTTCCGATACCATAGTATTTCTAACATCACTGATATGTTCCATTGGTGACGGGATGACCCAGAGAGGGTGCCCGCCATGGTGGCTACAAGCCACCCACCGAATGCATTTTACTAGCCAGGTATTAAGCTAAGTATTATTTGGGAAATAACCTCTTCCGTGAGCAAATAGACCCGAAGCTAGGTATTTATTCAGCGAATATTAATAGTGTGTTAATTCAACAAATATTAATAGAGTATTAATTCAGCGAATATGAACTTCTCCCGTTAACAGAGTATTAATTCAACAAATATTAAAATATTAATTCAGTGAATATGAACTTCTCCCATGACCAAAGGGACCCATAGTTAGGAATTAATTCAACGCATATTAACAGAAAATTAATTCAGTGAATATAGGTATTTTTGTGTTGTAAAAATCCCAAATTGCAGGAACGCAATTTGAATTTCGGGGTGCACATTATCGTGAAGAAAACATTTTCATATGGGTCCCTAGGCAGATCCAAGCGGATCCGGATCCGGATCCAGATCAGATCCGGGGATCCGTGAATCCATCCCCCATGGTTGACAGATCCGGTAACATAGGATGGAAGACTTAGGGCTTGTAGTACCAAGTGGGGACCAGACTATGGTGCATGATACCGCCCAAATTAGCAACCTTGGCAAGATAACAGTCAAGGTGATAGGGGGTAAGCACACAAGAGATATGCCCACTGTCAAATCAGAACAATCAGGGTTTGTGGCAGAACTTACCGAGTAGAGGCATGGGGGCCATGAGGGTTATGGAAAATTTTAAGGATGGAAGTTTATATTAAAGTTTTGAAACCTTGGCAAATTTTAATAATCCTTAATATGCAAATTGTAAAATGTTTGATGATACTTTTCTTAGAGTTCTAATTATTTTATATTAGTCTGTATAAAATTTTGGCAATCTTTAGGGTAAAATAATTTTATACTATAAAATTTGGGCAAACCATTTTTAGAAAAAATGGAAATTAGCAAATCTTCTTTTTGCGAAACAAAAACATGGAAAATTAATCCACTTGTGAATATTAGCACCTAAAATTTTCCCTAGCAAGGGTAATAGAATAGATGAACCCCCACCGACAATGTTGGAGAACAATACCGGCAGCAGCCAGTGACAAATATAGAGCCCCACGCATATTGCCATGGAGCGGGAATTTTCATTCTAGACTTCACAAATCAAGAGTTTGCTGCAGAGGGTAGAATTTCTCAAAACTGAAAATCAACAACTCCGTTCAGAAGTAATAGACCTCAAACAATGGGTTATGAAACGAAAACACAAGAAAACTCACACTTACAGAAACCAATTGAGGACTCCCCTGCGCTCCAAAAAGAAATTTTAAACATTAAAACTTTACATGAAGAGATGAAATCACAGCAAGCCATCTGCAAGCAGGAAAAAGAAATACAACAAGGAACACAAAATTTCTTAGGTTGAAGTTGTCTAGAAATGAGAGCAACCTCCCTTGCTTACCATGATCGAACGGGTGGTACAAGAAAAACTGAGGAAAGCCTCCGTCAAGCCCAAGAGAACAATTTCAGAATTTGTGGGCTCCCCCTTAATGTGGCCCCTTCAGAACCCTTACAACAAGATACCCCCATTCTTTCACAACACTCTAGGTCCCAAGGACATCACCCTTGGAGCATGCAACGATGGGGCCCAACTCCACGCTCTTCCTTGATTTCCAGGCACTCAAAGCCCTCTTGGCTAAGAGAAGACTAATTTCTCTCTTGCCCACGCAAAAGATCCTTCTTGATCCTGACCTCACCAAATCCCAGCAAGGAAAGCTCAATTCATCTAAGGACCAAGTCACAATTTCATGGAAAGAATGGAAGTGGGTAGTCATTTGTAATCTTGAGGCCATCATTCATGATTTTCCTCTCTAGGATACTCTCACCCTTAGGCAAATGATAATCTTAATCAGTTGGGGGGTATGCTAGGGGGAGCGGACCCACCATCTCCATTGGCTACTAGAACTGTAATGGCGTGTTTTGGTATTCACCAAGTATACTTTGTGATGCAAATGGGTCCCATGACCTTGTTTCCCTCACAAAGACACACACTAGCCCCATGCAGACACCACCCACAATGCACGGGTACCACTAGGCATATTCCTATCAATAGGAGACTAGATTTGACAACGTCAAAGGCTCTAATGAAGTTGAATGTATTATGCGAGACCCCATTTAGAGCAAGGTTACTATGCTGTCATCAGATGAGCATGCTAGATTTTTGTGGGTCTAGATCGATCGGAACAACCCCCTTCTCAAGGATAGCCACATTGTAGTTCGCTACCTCCCCCAAGTGTCATCGCACTTTGCACTATATAATGAGTCTAAGGAAGACCTTTTCTTTGATCTCCATGCACACATCTCCCACTACTCCAATCTTAGGCAGATAGTTCTTCTCAGTGATTTCAATGCCTGCACTAGAGACCTACAAGTACCTTTTCATGACAAAGTCGAGGATACACTTTGCCTCTAGAAGCTAGTGCTAGAATCTACGATTCTTCATCAAAGTTCACAAGACAAGAATGGGCCTCTCATATGCTATAGTATACATCTCTTGTACTTGGGTAAAGCCCATGGTTTATTGACTATGAATGGGCTCCCTTGTTTTCTAAGGTATGGGAGCTAGTGTGGGTGACTAAGCCAACCAAGCCTTTCTACCATAAATTCAACACCTCTCACTTTCCTACCTCCCCTAGCAAACAATGCCCTCCTCACTTTCTCCTTCTCTACTTCTTCTCCCACTAACCCCACCTTGTAACCCCTTCCCACCACCTTCCCTTTTGATAGAGATCCTTACACCACTCGCCTCAAGGAGTTGCTCCTCCCCATTTCCCTCTTTAGGTCATTACACACTAACATAGCTAAATATGAAATATTTTCCTAAATCCTAGTGGAAACAACCATTAACTCCTACCCCGCACCCTACTCATAGTCACACCCACAAAGCTTCCCCTGGCTCCCACCCCATGTACTACTAGTTTGATGATGAATGCAAATCCTTCCACAAAGTGTTTTGTCTTGCCCTCACACACGATGTATCTCTCTCTCCTCACCTTGACAAAATATATTGTAACGTCCTTCATCACAAAAAGCAAACATTTCTCTCTAGAAGGGGACAAGAACTATGTGATGCCATGTCCCAATCGCCAAAAACCCTTTGGCGTGCCCTTTTTCCCCTATCATGTACTATTTTGCCTAACCTTGATCCACAGACCATGTTCTTCAACACCACCTCCCTTGACAATATACCTAGACAACCTACCACTCACATTTCCTCCATCCCCCACCCCCACCCCGCTCACCACCTTTTCTCTGAATGGAACATTAGGAAAGCAGTTAGAGTTATGTGTACCAATAGATCAACTGATGAGGAAGGGCTTCAAGCCAAATTCCTTAAGCATGGCATCCAGTCCCTTGATTCCCATATTGCTGCCTTATTTAATCACGTGGTATGTTCAGGCTTACCCCCCTTCCCTTTTGATAGAGATCCTTACACCACTCGCCTCAAGGAGTTGCTCCTCCCCATTTCCCACTTTAGGTCATTACACACTAACATAGCTAAATATGAAATATTTTCCTCAATCTTGGTGGAAACAACCATTAACTCCTACCCCGCACCCTACTCATAGTCACACCCACAAAGCTTCCCCTGGCTCCCACCCCATGTACTACTAGTTTGATGATGAATGCAAATCCTTCCACAAAGTGTTTTGTCTTGCCCTCACACACGATGTATCTCTCTCTCCTCACCTTGACAAAATATATTGTAACGTCCTTCATCACAAAAAGCAAACATTTCTCTCTAGAAGGGGACAAGAACTATGTGATGCCATGTCCCAATCGCCAAAAACCCTTTGGCATGCCCTTTTTCCCCTATCATTTACCATTTTGCCTAACCTTGATCCACAGACCACGTTCTTCAACACCACCTCCCTTGACAATATTCCTAGACAACCTACCACTCACATTTCCTCCGTCCCCCACCCCCACCCCACTCACCACCTTTTCTCTGAGTGGAACATTAGGAAAGCAGTTAGAGTTATGTGTACCAATAGATCAACTGATGAGGAAGGGCTTCAAGCCAAATTCCTTAAGCATGGCATCCAGTCCCTTGATTCCCACATCGCTACCTTATTTAATCACGTGGTATGTTCAGGCTTACCCCCCCTTCCTAGGCCAAACACATTATTCATTTGATCCACAAATAAAGCAGTAGTTTTGGCCAAGCAACTATTGGATTATCATGATGGATCATACATTCTCTAAGCTTTATGTGATAGTCTCACACAAATGGTTGTTTGTGGAGTTGGATAGCCATCATCTTAAGGCTAGAGGACAAGCAGGTTTCTGCCCCAACTAATAGATGAATGATCACATCTTCACACTTCAAGTCATTATTGAGGAGGCTCATCATCACTCTTTGAAGGTTTACACATGTAAATTTTTGGAAAGCATTTGACATAATCCCAAGGGAGGCATTATTCTAAAGACTTTGCAATATTGGCAAATCTCAGACCATACTAGCAGCGATCATGAGACTATATAAGTCAATTTTAGGATGCCTCAAGATGGGACACGGCCTAGAGACCAGTGCTTGTGTATGATGAAGGTTAATAGTTAATTGAAATACGAATAACAGTGGAAAATACAAACCAGCATGCAAAAGCTCACTCAAATTTTGTAATAAATGGTTGCCTTTGACGCTTACTGTTGATTTGGGGTAGCATCAGATGTGCTCTAGCCATGAAAATTGGTGGAGAGGCTAAAGCACATGAGATCTCCAAGACCCAGAAATGGTTTGGGCAGATTCTAACCAGTTTGGGAGATATTAAAATAATTAATATTTTTAATGGAGTTCCTAAGTCTAAACATAGGAAAAATAAATTATCACTGGGTATTAACATAAAATTGGGTTAGATGGGTCCAAAAGTCATGGATTAATCCAAACCTAATCTTAGTCACTAATTAGAGATTTAATCTCGGTCGTTGATGGACCAACAAGAAAAGTATAAGAGGAGGCTTGAGGATCAATTGGAGAACACACCAAGAGAGAAAGATTTGATTTTCTGGGGCAGGGTTTGCTGAGGAAATCGAGTGAGTGATCTGAGTTGCAACTGAGGGGCATGAATACATACCAGAGAGGCAAAGTTAGTACCAACAGGATCAACGCAGAGCCAGGAGAGGTTGACACAGAGCCAGCTAGAGGCCATGTAGAGGCAGCCAGGAGTTGCGCAGAGCCAAAGGCCAGCGTGTGAGACGCAGAGGGTATAGGGGCTTACGCAAAGACTCCAGAAGTTGCTGTAGAGGCCAAAGAAGCTGACACGAGGCCTAGGAGCAGCGCTGGAGGATTTCGTGGGACAGACTGGGAGCTGAAGAGCTGGATAGGGTGACGCGGTCCCTATTAAGATTGATGGAGAGCAGCAGAAGTTGCATTGTTGTTGTGGGATCGTTCATCCGGTGATTTAGCTGGAATATCTGTCTCCGACTAAGAGGTACTAATGTCGAGGGCATTCTCTGTTGGGTGAGCCATTTCTGGCACCTAGGTTGTATTCTAAAACTACATAATAATAAAACGCTCTGAATAGTTACACCGGTTTTCCCACATTGGGTTTTTCCAGGGACATTAGTCCAAAAACAACGATGTCACATGTGTGCTTGTTTACTTTCAGTTGATGATTTGTATGTGTTGATATTGTACTTGTATTTATTTTCAGTATTTACATGGAAAATAACTTGTTAAGTAACAAGTAGGAAGAAATAAATCAGATAGTACAGGAAGAATTTCTAAAGGGTTAAACTTAGAAATTCCAACACGGCATCAGAGCGTGGTTATAGATCACAGGATAATTGAAGGCTTAGGCATCATCCAACCAGATCAATAGCAGCAGAAATAGTTGTCTCGAGTGACAGAAGTTGTTCCTAGCGGAAAGCAGCAAGGAAGGGGTGACGCAAAGGGCCTGTGTCATCAATTCAAGTCAAGAAGAGGATCAGCGCAGAGGCAAAGAGGCGCAGACCTGACCTACGCAATGCCCGATCATATTTCTCAGTCAGGAAGGATCGACTCTATGGCTGGGAGGTGCATATTTTGTTGGTGTCGGGATTGCGCAGAGCCTAGAGGCTTAGTCCTTGAAGTTGTTGAAGTATAGGAGGCTGCAGATAATTTGCGAACCGAAGCTGGTGGTATTGTGGTCAAAACAGTAAATAATAGGGCAAGACCAAGGAGGAGGGATTTCCAGAAAGGAAATAGAGACTCAGAGGGAGTCGAACCAAGGACTTCCAGGAGGGAAGTTAAGGGACTCAGAGGAGTCGGAAGAAGAGCAACATAATGGTCATGAATGGACTGAGAAATCAGGATAGGTTGGACAGAGCATCCAACTTCGTGGTCTAGAAGGCCATGATCTTGTCCATTCTAGACGATATCGCATCAAGGACTTCGCCTTGAAAGCAATAGCCATCCCAGTTGACCCAGTTGAAAATAAATACGTGGAGGCAGTGGCCAGTGCGAAGTGTATCATTCTTGATGGGATCAAGAATCATGTGGTGTCGCACGTTGTCAAGAAGGACACAACAAATGAGATGTGAGATGCCCTGAAGAAATTGTACCAGCATACTTTCGTGCAAAGGAAGATGTTACTTGAAAATCAACTGCTAGAGTGGCAGAAGTTGAGCTCAAGGTTTGATCAGCCAGAGGAGCAGATGAGCAACCCTAGACTTGTGTGTGGAGAAGGAATTCTACAGCAGATGATGGGAATTCCTCCTAGCCCATGTTCATTGTGGGAGATGGGCATCTTGCAATGATAGGTGGCAACCATTCATGCCCTATGTTGGTCTTCATTGGAGCAGCGCAAGTGAGACCATAGTGAGCTGAAGTCCCTGAGTAGCTGAGGAGCAGCAATGGGCAGATTGAGAGTTGTTCACAAACGGAGTTGTGAACAACTCAACAATAATCTCGATGTGTTGCGCCCTTGATGGACTAAGGCACAACTAGTGAGCAGATTGGATAGTCGAGGTTCAGTGGCTAGATGGACTTGGATGGTTGATAGAGGCAGTGCTGCAAATCGAGAACCAAAGGACCAAGCAAGTACAAGGTACAACCGAGAGGGGCTGAGGAAGCATGCGACAGCCAAATGGTCAGAGTATCTTGTTGAGGGCAGATTGGTTGTCAATGGACTGACACCAAGCCCTAGTTTTGTATTCTTGTATTAGTGGATATTTGAGGGCCATTATCCCTGGTACGGGAGCCCTACACTGTTCCATTATTTAGTTTGATTAATATAAGGAAGTTGGATTGAAAATTGTAAAAAGTTGTCTATATTTTGTGCACTACCATATTCACTGTTGTTTATATTTCGATGTGCAAAATAGTTTCATTGTGATCTTTGGTTTGGTAGTGTCAGGGATTGGTAGCGTGAGGGATTTAAGAATCTCTCCCAAACACTAAGATCGTGGAAAAACAACATAGAGTAGCTTAAATCATTTCCAAATGTTAAGAATATGAACATTGGAAACAATTTAGAAATGATACTTGGAATTAAGATGGCTAGAAACAAACATTTTCACAAAGCCCTAGTTCTAGAGTCTTACCAATCCGTTTGAAGATATTGCTCTAATAAAATCCCAGAACTGTAAGGACACCTTCAAAACCTCAAACTAATGTTAGATACCTTCAAAGCACAAAACAAGATGGCTTCCTTGCACTTGGAACATTAGATTAGCAATTATGGCCCAGATCCCTAAAAAAAATTCTAGCTTAGAAATGTAATCCATGGAATTTATTCGAGACGATAAATAAAAGATTTTCAATAGTTTATTTTTATTTTTGACCATTGTTTTTTTGTTTTTTTTAATAGTGTTGTAGGAGTTGTCCCCTCCCCCCCTTGGACCATACTCAAGAACCGCACACCATATGGAACAAATTATGAAGACCCCCTGTAACTGTGCTTCCAAAAGATGGAAACATGCTTTAACCTCAAATTTTGTGCTTCCTAGAAATTTGGAACCACCATGTGCCAAACCATGCTCCCATACACACTTCATGGATGCTCCCTAAGCACTCCCTGAATGTTTCCTAGATGCTTCCTAGACACTCCCTAATAGTAATGTTAAATTATTAAAACTTGAATTTTTAGCACTACTACTGATTGGTTCAAAATGTTTGAGAGTGGTTCCAACCACATTGAACTTTATATGGAGAAAAAAAAAATTATCTCCCATTCAAAATTTAGTTGACTTAACAGTTTTCAAGATTTCAAGATCGTCGAGATTGCAACATTTCATTGCCTTCTATCACATGATGTGATTGGCATTAATCAAGAACACCAAGTGCTATATGTAACCTACAGTTGTTGGTATTGGATGTTGAATTTGTTTATCATGGTCTTAGCAGAAGTGTACCCTTCACTCAAGCCAAAATCATTGATTAGCATGTTAAGATTTTTCTACCATATTTTAAGGCCTGGATTAAGTAATGTTGAATTTTGGGTAGCTCGAAAGGTATTTCTGAGTGGAGAAAACCCACAAAAACTGAGCTTGTGGGCAAAGTACTCAAGCATTGGGGTTTTCAAGCCACTGTTTCTGGCTTCAAACCCAAGGAAATTAATAGGCTATTATAATTTGTTATTAAGTGGTGATGTGGGGTTTCTTGAAAGACGACGAGTACCCCCAAGACACTTAGACAAGAGCTACAAATATAGGCCAAAGAAGAGGCCTAGTTATAAGTAGAGAAGGACTTCACCTGTGTAGAAAAGGAAGCTAAAGTGACCTAGCCACAGGACATCCCTTGAGGAGCCGCAACATGCTAAGGAAGGTTGAGTTTCTCTATATTCATGTGAGCTAAAGGATCTATTACCAAATGGGGAAGAAGGTCATGAACTAGTCATACTTGTAGAGGTTGACTAATGGACTGTGGAAGCCTAATAAGTCTAGCCGAGTTGTACAGAGATTTGAATATGGAGGTCGTGTGTACAAGATTGGTTGCCAAAATTCGATCTGTGGTAGCAAAAGTGTGTCATAGGTCCTATAATAACCCGCAGCACAAGGAAGGTTCGCCACAGCTAAAGGGGGTCTACCCATAGCAAAGACAACAAGGTCAAAGGTCCTATTGGGGCCACAAGGGCTTGAGAAAGGTTGGTTGGGTCTGTTAAAGCCACCTGCAATCAGAAGATTTAGATCTTAGACTTGTGGTGATCCAAGGAGGCTCGAATGTAGGGTCTAAACAATGGACCAAGGAGCCTCACTAGTCTTTTAGGATTTGGACAAAAGAGGACATGGGTTATCAAAGTTGCACCAAGAGCCTTAGATCTTAAGTTAAGGTTGGACGAAGTCTGAGGAGCACTACCACAATTAGAACGAGAGGTCTATTTTAGCAGCACACTGAGGAAGGATGGTAGTCGAGGCATAGAGGAAGAAGAATCATGCAGGAAGTGTTGAACAACAGCCTGGAGTCTAGTGGGAAAGGGGCTAAAGGAGTTGGTCACTGTCAATTGAAAAGAAAAGGAAGACTATAGAAGCAAAGGATTGAGGGTTATAGCATGGATAGCAAATGTACTGACGTATGTGGGCTAGAAGAAAAATCTTGGGTGAGTATCTTGTTGGTTGTGTTTTATAAGCAAAGGGCAACAGATTGTACTTGTATGTGGCAAATGAGGACATGATAAACTAGGCCTCAACCCTAGGGTTTTAGTGAAAGGGTCAATTGTGTATTATAACATTGTATCAGGGTTTATAAAGGACCATGATCCCTGGTACAAGAGCCCTCAGGTTTTCATATTGATGGACCTATAAGGAACATGATTTGGGCCAAAATCTTGTGTATTGTTCTCGATCTATTTGTTATTATATTTCGTTGTGTAAAGTTGTTTAAAGTTGGGCATCTCTAGTGTGCTTGTGTTCCTAACTAGGGAATAAGCCAAACCTAGGGTGTATGGTAATTCCAACAAGAAATTTGATCAAAATTGGGTAGTGTCGACAGGTGTCCCTAGAGAATCGAGGTAGAGACAAAGGCTAGACAAGAGGAGAAGAATGAAGGATGATATTAGCGATGAGGACCCTGATATAAGCAATGGTGAAACATTGTTTTCAAGGAGTGGTGGAACATGCATGGCAATGCTACCCCACATCTACAACATTTGGTAACATGGGTACTTTCACAATTGGTGAGTACTTCTTCGGTTAAGAGGTGTTTAGCAATTGGCTTAGTTTATTGTTTTGCACCTTTTGGTCTTCATATTTGGGGAGTAGATGGCCTATTCTGTAAACATAACTATTTGGTCATGTTATTTTTGACAGTTGCTAGATAACCTATTTCATTCCATAAGTTAATGGTCTACTTTCTATTATATGACTTAAAAATGTGTGTGTTCATTTGATGTTGATAGAATCTAGATTCTAGATGGTTGATGCCTAAATAATTAATCATTAATGTACTATGGATGCCTTTGCTATCTTGGTTTATGCACAAATATGCATGTTTTCATATACTCTACAAGTAATTTGATATTACGGATGTTTTTTGAATATAAAAGCTAGCTATATATATATATATACAAGACCGTGGGGCATAGAATAAATGGTGATATGGTGTTCTCTTAAGGAACTTTGTGTTGTAAAGGTCACTAGTTTGAAGTTGGGTGCGATCATACCAATGTTAATGCACCAAATCCCTTCAAAACTCTACAGTTAAGCACACTTGGGCTAGAGTAGTACTAGGATGGATGACCTCCCGAGAAGTCCTAGTGTTACATCCTACCCCCTTTCACATTATATGTCATTTGAATATTTCAGCATCTACTCTCAATATAGTTTATTTTCTATAAAAAAATGTGCTCTTTTAATCTTGAAAAAATTAAAAAATTAAAACAAATATATATATATATATATATATATATATATATATATAATATATAATATATATATTATATATATATATAGATTAGATAGATAGATAGATAAGATAGATAGATATAGGTATAGTTATATATTGGAAAATGATGCTTCCTACTTCTCACTTCTCAAAAACACTCCCACTTCATGCAACATTTTATTTGAATTTATAGTAAAATAAAAGACAAGAATTTTGAACTTTTAAAATAAGTCGTTGGTTGTTGGATTAGGGCTTAAGTGCCTTATCTCCACTAGGGCTTAATGTAGTCAAGATGAATGCCCCTCTTGAGGTTGGCTATTCAATAATTATTGATTATGACAAGAAGGTAGAACCCTAGAAGTTAAACTACTTTTTTGTCTAATCAAGAAAAGTTATGAAACGAAACCTTACTACAAGGGATCCCTCCAAGGGGAAAGCCTTCAACCATAAGATCAATTATGGAATGAAATAAAATCAAAAACCTTGTTGAGGAACCTTTAAGGTATGACTCAACAAGGAGATTTAATGCTTACCTCACGCCAACAAGAGAAGTGAAAGAATTTACATGGACATCTCTTTCCAAGTGACAAAGTTACCCCTCGATGGATCAATTTTGATAGTTTTGTAGTAGTGTTGAAATAGCACAATATTATCTTTAGCATTATGTAACATAACCAAGAAAATGACACTTCAAAGTTGACACCAAGGTGTCATCAAATATTACATTGTGGCATAACGATCTCAACCATTCACAATGACTTAGGAGGAGAGGCAGTTCTCAATTTACAAATGAGGCTCTCAACATCTCTCTCGTTTTGCTCCCTAGAAATGTCTATTAAATCTCGAAGAAGATTGAGTCGTCATTCAATAAACTAGTTGGAGACTAGGTAATTACATGAAAATTTTGATTTGTATTGCCTAAAACCCTCAAGGGAGGTTATAAAACCTTCCAAAGGGGATCGCACCGTGCAAACAGCTCCAATAAAAGATCAAATTTTACTTGTCAACTTTCAAGATATGCCTCAAATGAAGCCTCATGCCCATACCACAAGTCGAGGCACTTCCATGAAGCATGGGAATGATTACCCAAGTTCAAAAATTGGTCATAAAATGCTCAATCAAAAAGATGATGTCAAACATAAGACGACAACAATTTGCTTGAAAGGTCCAATGTAGCTTTAAAATTGCCTTGAAGTGACTTGAAATAATTTTTAGATTCCCTAAGAGGCCCAACATTTCCCTTTCTTGCTCAACATCCTCTTGCAATTGATCTTTTGACCCCCAATAGCTATCTTGAACATGGATTTCTTCATATTTTGGGCTTTTTCTCGCTTGCTTTAATGAATTAAGGTTTGATTTCTTTGCGTTCATGCCTGACCTTCCTTCTTAAGGCTTGACACATCATTTCTCTTACACATTTGCACCTCCATATCAATTTATGTACAAGCCATATCATCAATTTAAACCCCACGACTGTCATAAGTGATGTCAACCCTCCTTTGGAGAAGAAATAAGGCTTGAAATGGAACTTTGAGGAAGTCGTTTTGGATGCTTTGACTTGGAGATGACTTGGCTTGCTTGGAGAGCAAATAAATCATGAATTGTGAGCCTTTCATGTAAAAATGATGATGTAAAATAACCAAGGAAAAAGGTGTGCACACTTAAGACAACATGGTCCATGTGGAGGCATAAAACAAGTGTGCTAAATATAGGTGTTTCCACCCTTAATGCAATCACCTTTGCATGGTAATAACTAGTGTTTCTTTTACCAGTATTGAAGTGCCTCTCCATATATAGGGAAAGAGACTTAACTTCCACATATATTAAAATAATATTTTCATAGCTGAAAGCCCCTAATCTAACCTTAGGAGGGGGTGAAAGCCTTCTTCGCCAATTAAATAATCTAAAGAAATACAATATAGGAACTATGAAAGTTGAGACAATTCATCAAAGGGTATTTAATTCATAGCATCTAGCCTCCAAAGGCCCCTTCAAACAAACCATGACTAACGCAAACAAACCCTTCAAGTCTTCAAATGTCCAAGTTAGCCCCCTAATCAAAATCAGCGTTGTAAGTCAGCCTGTCAATACAAATCAAAATGACATTCCTTCAAAGGACAACCCTCTTTAAACAATTCTAAACTTCTTCAATGAGGTCAGCTTCAAATAACCTCCATAGTGAGATTTTGATCCAGCAAATCGTTTTCAAACTAGGCATTTCCCTTAATTAGTGAAATATAGTTTGAATTATAAACAACCCTACAACTCTGAGCACCATTATATTCATCCCTTTCTTTACTTCAGCCTCCAAATTAGCGTAAATGATAGGTATGTTGTTTATTTACCAAACCAAGGTCATTAGGGAGTTACTCATTTCTATACTCTTCACTCCCTTACTTGATAACAACCTCCACAATTTTAGGAAGTATACCACATGAATTCTAATTTTGTTGCTCATATGTATGCTAGCATGACTTTCACTATGTGTTCCTCCCTCCATGCTTACATTTAGGCTTAGGGGTGTATTCATTTAAATTCTAATTTTGTTGCTCATATGTATGCTAGCATGACTTTCACTGTGTGTTCCTCCCTCCATGCTTACATTTAGACTTAGGGGTGTGTTCATTTATACACTATTTCATCCTCTGTTTGGATAAAGAAAGCATACATATGCTATCAAGGTTCAATGAAACCAATTGTTGTAGATTTACAGTTCCTTTACTCCTAAGCAACTGAATTTCATGAACACACAAGCAAGGGCCTAACTTGTCATTATACAGGGCATTGACCTCAAATCTGAGTTTGTTCTTCAATCCACTAGACAGATATAGTATGTGGAAAGAGAGGACAATAAAAATATTAGATCCTCTAGTACATGCCACCTTCCATAATTGATGATGCAACAATCTGTAATTTCAACTATCTCCTCACTCACTAACAAATACAGTTCTCTTCTCTGCAAATTGGTCCTTGTCTATCTAGTGAAACACTTTCAAGCTTCATTGTCATAGGAACACCTGAAAATTACTCAATAATTGATAATGTTGTTAAGGAAGCACTATAGTTTGTACCACAACCAAATAAAATAATCCTCCTTCGGGCCTATTGTGAAAATTCCACAACCAGAATCCCTATTGCATCAAACTGATATTACTTCTCCTACTTGCTTAAATCGGGCAAGTTATTTACTGTGTTCTACGGTAAATATCAAAGCAAATACATCTACATCCTTCACTTAATTTACATATATGCAAAAACAAAATACTTAGCAAGAAAGAAAAATACAACACATAGGACACAGTTATTTTTGGACAAATAGTCCCCCGAAAAACCCAACTTAGGAAAACCGGTGCAGCAGCTCTGAGGATTTATTATTATGTAGGACAAATTATGAGTACAATTCTAGGATGCTCAACTAGAAATCTGATACAGAGAGAATACTAAACAAAAGACTAGTGAAATGATCTCACCCTATCACTGGACAATCAGTGACAAATCCTTTAGCTCTGGAGGCTCTGCATCACCCTTTGCGTGGCCTCTGCACAGAACTGCGTCACCCTGGACAGCTTCTGCATCACCCATCTTGGGCTTTACGTTGCCACACCTCTGGATCCTCTGCTCGCTGAGAAATCGACTTTCAACCTCCCAGACTCACACTCTGGCTTCCGGCAACTGAACTTTGACTTCCCCTCAAGGATTGCACTGCCTCTACATCAGCACTAGGCCAGCGTCAATCTTCCTCTAGATGTTTTTTTGTTCTTCCTTTGCCTGGTACTCTCCAGAAATTCCTTCTACCGGATTCTCACTGCCCCTCTACAGCAAGATCTCCTCAATCAATTTTCCTCTTGAGAACTTCTCACCTCAGAAAATCAATTTTCTCAATCTCTTTATGTGTTTTCCAAATGACCCTCAAGGCCCTTCTTATATCTTCCCGTTGAACAACCAACGACCTAGATTAAAACATAATCAAAGGCTCATATCGTTTTGACTTGATCCATGGCTTTTTCTAGAAGTTTCACCATTGATTAGATTAATTCCATTAATATTTTAATTTTCCTAAGTTTAGACCAGTGTTTTAAAAAACGACCAATGGCCGAGCCGACTCCGACTCGGCCGACCTAGACCGAGCCAATGCCTGGTCGGGTCGGCTCAGTGGCCGAAACGGAATGGCTGGCCGGGTTGTTACCGAGTCGGCCAAGCTAGTCATTGACTCGGTCGGCTCGGTAACAACTCAGCCGACTCGATAACAACCCGGTCGACTCAACTCTTTGAAAAAGATCCTGAAGCACATTTGTCAAAAGTTGTTCCGCCTCCTACATATCAATGGTTGGGTTGTTGCTTATTGCATATTTATAGCCCTAAAGTAATCTATCACTATGAGAAAGTTTTGAAAATTACAAGGCCGAAGTATGGTTATTTTAGTGGCAAGAATTAGAAAACTAAAACAATGCATTGAGACATACAATGTTTTTAAAAAGGCAAATGTTCTAGCAATGGACTAATAGATACATATTTACCTCTAATTGTTCTGGAGCTTGACCAAAATTAAATCAAGGGTTTTAAGACTTCATTAGGGGCAGATTTCTTGAAATCATCTCCAGCAGTCTAGGTAGAAGCATGAGAGTCGAGACAGGTCATCCTATAGTAAAGGCACAAATTTGAAGACATATGTTGATCAGTCCATTGGCTTATCATTCGGGAAGCTATGATTCATTGCAGAAAATTAGTATTATTGTTGTTGTAGTCTAGAGATTGTCCTTGGGCTAAGGCAGAAAAGAATCCTGGCATTGTTGGCTAAGTATGAACTTTGTATTGGACAATGCATTGAGTGCCATTTTGATATAATGGATATATTCATGAGCCTACTTTGATCATATGTTGTCTTCTCTCTATATTCTAAAGCTTGGTGTTTGGAAACATGAATAAAAATTTTCAAAATTATGTTTTTTATAAAAAAATAAATATTTAATGTATTTTTTACAACGACCAAGTCATTGAAATCAAATTGGCTAAGTCGATACCGAGTCCGAGACGACCCTCGACCGTTTCTGAACCAGAGTCATAGTTTTAAAACATTGATTTAGACTTAGGAACCCCATTAAAAATATTAATTATTTTAATAAAATCACTTCTGGGTGGAATTTCCCAAAACGCTTTATCGGTTCTTTAGAATACATGTGCCCAAGCCTCCCTTCAAAATTTGAGGCTTAGAACACATCCAATGCTACCCCAAATCAACACTTGTTACCCACCAAAATTCGATGACCCCATAGGAGGATTTTTTTCTCCTAGATTTATCTTTAGTCGACAGCCAGCAGCCCTTGACAACCACTAGTGTAGCCAATATATTATGCCATTTGATCTTCATTCCCTAAGCCAATCATATGTCACCTTGTCCATCTAACGAGAATGTATGTTTGAAGGTGGGCCATCCAATCCTAAAGGTATGTTTTTCATTGTGTAATCGGTGCTTATGCTTGTTTTTCCTTGGGCACATTAGGCATGGATTGTTGGGTGACTTGGAAGGAGGTGTTTTCACTGTAGTTTTGTTGACTTACGTTAAATGGGGGATTAATCCTCAATCCTAGTCCCATGGGATCTCCCCTATTGACTTATAGCTTCAGGAAGGGCACTACTTGGGAAACCCTCATTTTGTTAGCGTGGTCCCATTTTCCCATTTCACATTTTTCATTCCCCTCTGCACATCACAAGCCCTATTTCATCATATTCCCTCAATGGATCCAGATGACCACTGGATCCACAAGGCACTAGTACACTCCCTCCCTTGTCCACATGTTTCAGTCAAGCTTAGAAATGTTTCCCCAAAGTTTGATGCAGTGAAAAGAACATTAAACGCATATCATGGCCACAAGCAAGAAACAAAGGAAAAGACAATCATAAAATGCAAAATATGGTCAGGGCATGGGTTTATGAACCTGTGTAAGTGTTTTTGTAATCAGGGGCATGTAAATTTAGTGGTTCCACTAACTTTCCCTGCTTCAGGCCTAGAAACATAATTCCGCAATGGGGTTTGCTTTTGTTTAGTTTTCGTGCCCTCATCATCTCCACGCTCTTCCTCCTCACCAAGGTAACCCTCTCTAGGGTTTTCATCAAATCCACTATAACCCACTTCTTCATCCTCTTCATCATGATCAACCCTCCTCCTTCTACTCTCCAACACCATAATAACAGAAAAAGGAACCAACAACAAGAGAATCCCAAGCCATATAGCCATGATGTTTGAAGTTGAGTTTGCAGTGTGCAAAAAAATGGAAGAATGGCAATGGGAAAGAGAGAAGAGAACATTTTTATTTAACAATGAACATATAAAAAACAAAAATGCTAGATTAGAGTGTAGATCCTACCTCTTTGGCCTTCAATCCCAAGCTCCAATCTCCCTCCGCAACTCAAGCTCCAAGCTTCTCTCTCTTGCTCTCTCCAAGCTCCAAGCTCTCTCTTGCTCTCTCCACCAAAGACAAATGATAAATAAGGGGGAGAGGGCCTTTTAAACTTTTTCCCCCTCCCCTTCCCTCCTTGTTCGCCACCCATCCCTCCCCATCCGCCACGGGGGTTTTTCGCCAACAAGAGCGAAAAAATAAAGGAGGGAGAGCAAAAGGGAGCAGTCAAGGAGAGACCGCTCCCTAAATTGCTCCCTAAAAACTAGGGAGCAGAAAAAAAAATTTAAGGGACCGCGCTCCCGAAATTCACTCTGGAGCGAATTTCGGAAGCACACTCCCTTAAAAAACTTTCCGCTACCTATTTTCTCCTGTGCGGAGTGCAATTCAGGAACGGATTTGATCCTTACTTCCCTCGAAGAGAATTTTGGAAGTGTGCTCCCTTAAAAAACTTTTCACTCCCTATCTGCTCCCGAGAGGAGCGCAATTCGAGAACGGATTCGATCCTTACTTCCCCTCCTACCTAAGTTTCCAACGCTTCGCACCAAATTGAGCTAGTCAAATCAAGTTATTCCATCCTTCCCTATTGACTAGACCTAGACCACTGAACCAAGAACGAGTAACGATCTAACCACCATCCAACATATAAATCCCTTTTTTCTTTCCACGGGTTGTCTTTTCAAATTCCCCTCCCTTCGCTTTTGTGTGACTAGCTAGATGTTGGGCTCCAGGCCAGGCTCTAGTGCGGCAACCCTAGTTAGATAACACAATAAATCTCAAAAAAATCCTAGAGATACCTACTAGATCGATTGATTTAAAATGCTTCTCTAAACCCAAAACCTAATGCAAGATACTTGTGCAAATAGTTAATCCAACAACTGGCTAATGAAATAATAACTCATAAAGAAATAATTTCAGTAGAGAATTAAGAACATGATTCATAAAAATATTACCACAAGAACCAAAAGGGGAACACCACCATGAAGAAACCCCAAATACTTCCTTATTATTTCCAAAAAAATATTACAACAGTGGAGCTTGACTCGGAGCTTCTTTACAAAATTTTCATTGTCAAATGAGGAGCAAATAGCTTCCTTATATATAAAATAGAGAGATCTAGACCCCCCTCCAAGTGAAAAACGGCAAGGTCCAATAAGTTGCACATTTTTTACTTGATCTTCGATAATAACTACTTGCTGTGTGATCCATGCCAAAAATAAATCTTGTCCCTTGATCTTGATGAAGATATTCAAATTCCATCATAATTCCCTTTTTTTTGGTCCAAAAAATATTATTTTCACCTTTTTTCCTCAAAAAATCAATTTTGACTTAATCGCCTTGGTCAATAAGCTCAATTTTTGTTAAAAATTTGATTTTTTCCTTGATAAAGGACCCTAGAAATTGGACTTATTTTGGACCAACGAATTTTCTTCAATTAACTAAACCCAGAAAATATAATTTTTGTTTAAAAAAATAATTTTTTTGGTCCCAAAGAACTTTTTGTGATTTTTTCGCCTTGGAGTTGGGTTTGTCAATTTAATTATTCCTTGGAAATGACCACTTTCTCCAAAAGTCACTTTTCCACTTGGAAAGAATTTTATTTTCTCTGAATTTGAATTTTTTGACCAATTTATAGCTAATGTTTTTGCTGCATTTTGCTAGAAAACCAAAAATAAAAAATAAAAAAAGAATTACTCAAAATTAATTAATTATCTAGCCTAGCATTTTAATTTAATTTAGCCAGAAACAAATAATAATAATAATAATAATAATAATAATAATATTAAATTAATTAATTAATTGACACTAAAGGGTATTAATAATTTTTGTCACGCTTAAATATTTTAGCCATGGTCTCTAAATATGAGGGACCATGCACCAAAATATTTTTACATCAAGATATTACAATTAATTCAACCCTTGAAAGGGGAAAACACCTTTGAAAATAAACCCTTAATAATTTACCCAATTGTGCGACACAATATGATCTAGTATAGACCAAGTATGTTTGCAATAAAATAATTTAGCAAAATGTGCTTAAATTATTCCCAAACACACTTTTACAACAGACTCTATATAACACTAGGACTCACCCCCAAGATCTTATCAACGAATTTCACCCTAGCTTTGGAGTTTAAACTAGAAGGAAAACTTTGTCGATTATCCGTGTTTAGAAACACGCATAATTCAGTGAGGTCAAAAAACTTCCTAGGATGGAATTCTTCGCCAAAATCAGAGGCTTACCGAGGTGTTGTTAGATAATTATGTGGTCAATACTAGCATCATTCGCAATAAACTTGCAGAATTTGAGTGACGAATGATGATGATAGATCTTGGATATCTCACTACTCGAACATGATGGAATTCTTTTGCAAAAATGTGTACTGCTATAGGGTAGTTGACACGGAGTGGTCAATAGGGCCATGTCTTGTTATTTACTCTATAGTTAGTCCTTGTCTTTGGACTCTAGTAGTCTAGGGCCTAGGCCTGTCTAGACACTTAAATGTAACTTTGAGCTTAGAGTTTTCGATTCTATTGCTTTCATTTACAATTTCTAACTTACTTTTTGTATGAAGTTCAAAATAAAATTTAAATACATTTTTCCATGGAACTTTTTCATCTTCCTATGTTTGAAATTTGGTGCTTGTTTCTTGTCAATCAGAGCATTACAGTTTGAATATCAATTATGAAAATTAATTTTGTCCTCCTTTTCTTGTTCATATTCCTATGTTTGAGGTTTGGTGCGTGTTCCTCATCAAACAGTGTATTATAGTTTGAATCTCAACCCTGAGACAATGAAAATTAAGTTCCTCACACCCCCTACACCATCCACCCGCCCTCCAACTCAACCCTAAGACAATGAAAATTAATTCGCCAAACCCCCTCCCACACCCACCCACCCACCTTCCACAATTCCCTCACCTACCAGGTTTTAGACACAATAGCGCAGTATCTCAGAAAACAAAAGATTCCTGACATGTGTATAGTTTTTCAAAACATTTAAGATAACAAATACCTTAGAATTTTAAGATATGAAATATCTTAATAAATACAATCTATCAAAATCACTTGAATGTTCCTAAGTTTTATGAGTTAGAAATGCCATACTTGGAGAAAGACAGGAAGAACAGGCTGAAGAGCTTTGGGGAGACAAAAACCAGGAATTAGTATAGGCCCGCCCTGCAAAGCAAGTGATCAAATACATTATGAAAAGAGAGTAGACCTTAAACATAGAAAAAATATATTATGAAAAGAGAGTAAACCTTAAACATAGAAAAATATATCCAGATTCCTTGGACAACATGAAAGTTAATAAGATATTCAACGAGTTATTTCACTCTACTAAGATTCTTCACTTACTTTTCTCTTTCTCCGTTCCTTATCTCTTGCTGTTGAAACTGCATCACGGACTACTTTAACATATGTTGGAAGAATTTCTTTAGGTATTGAACCAATTACACATCCTAATGCCTCCCACGAAGACTAATCATTGAAAAACAGACTCATCAAATTATGCACAAGGCTTGACACAACAGATTGTATATATATATATATATATATATTATATATATTATATATTATATATATATATATATATATATGCAGCTCGATACAGTAAAACGAATCCAACCAAGAAACCAATTCACACTCAGGGACATGATAAGTCACTAAATTAAAGAAGGAATCAATATAACAGCCACTATATCTTTACCTGAACAGTTGCAGAATCTGGATCTGTCAACATAACAATCAGTGTTGTCACCAGGTTCGTAGATTCATCAAGTAAGTCAAGTTTACTATTCTTAAAAAAGAAACCTGACAAGTATGCCGAGCCCCTTCTAACAGAAGCCTGAGAACCAAAAACCATGGGTAAGGTAAAGTATTGATTCAAATGAAGAATATACAATATGTTTTAAATATGGCAAAACCTGAGTGTCTCCCAAGCTTTTTAGAAGCTCTGCTATCAAAGAGTAAAGACCTTCTTCATCAATAACCATAACAACAGTTTCTGCTGCTTTCTTAGCCAAAGTTGCCACCTCCTAAACACAAACACATAACTTTTCTTTCAGTTATATTCAAGCAACATGGAAACTCAACAACCACTTATTATTATTCAACATGGAGTTCATGGAAATAAACCAAATAAATTTAAGAAAATAAAACGTTATTCTCGCTACCTACTAACAATCCAGTTTCGCATGTTAAATTGAAGGACCATAAAATATTCTCTCTTTTCATCTGATGTGGAGTTCATTGCAGTAAAACAAAAAGGGAAAAAAATAGTTATTGGCTGTAACCAGCCCATGTTAGCATCTTATGGATATTCCCACATTGGGAAGAATCATTGTACACCTTATCAATGAAGATGGCAACCAATGTAAAGCTCAGAAAAATGTGTCTTCTGCAAGGGTTTAGTTTAAAGTTTTTGCATTAACACCCTTACATACAAACTTAGGTGATCTCCCTTATGTATTCAATTACAAAAACTATTACTTGATAATGATGAAGAGAAAACTTCAACAAACTACCCATCAACAGCTTTGTAAAGGTATATAATCACAGAAATCATTTCCCTAAAATATTGCTGTGAAGCTCCATAGTATGTCACTAAAATCATAATGCAACTCCACTCAATGAAAACTATAAAATTTTAAAAATCCCAATAAATTTAATTAGCCAAAACTTTGTACTTGATTATATTTCAACATATAAACCACGATTTCCCTTCAATGCAACGTTTCATTACCGTCCAGAAATTCATACCAACTAGCTGACATTCTCAAATTTGAAAACCAGAACATTTATATAATCTAACATACTACCAGATCTGCCCAATCTCATATAACTGTTCAGTTAGAAATTAGATAAAATCATATGTCGATGACCACACGGATTCCTATTTTGAGAAATAGAACCAAAAGACAATTGATACAAAACACGTGTATGATTTATCATGATCAAATTAGGGATAAGTATCCAAATTATATAACTTCTTTAGTTATTTGCCAATACAGGGTAGATAACAACTTGATTCAAAAAAGAATCTAAAGACTTCATAATTACAACTCTTTTGCTCTTAATTTAAAAAAAAAAAGGATCATAGCAACTATAGAGCCTGAATGGGTAACTTAGTAACGAAATTACAAACAACAACAAATATACACTGTAAGCATATAGGTTGTAAATTATTTCATTTTAACTACAATTATACAGTTTTTCACAAATCTAATACAAAGACTCATTCAATTCCATCTGAAAACTGACTATTCCAAACCTATCCTGCCAATAAGAATGTTTTCTTTAAGTGTGGAGTTCAACAATATAAAATAACCAATTGCAGTTTGTGCTTTAAAAATTAAAAAGGTGCATTAAAGAGTCAATTCCTGTAGTTTACTTAATTGGTGAAATTTGCAATTGTGTTTTTATTCAGTATTTGTAGTAAATTAACTTACTAGGACAAATAAATTGTTAAAAGATAGGAGAATAGTTCCCAGACTAACTACAATAGAATTTTCACATGGTATCAGAGCAGATCTGAGGCCCAACAGATTATTTCTGAAGCTCAACATGGGCTCCATGAGAGAAAATTGAGGATTTATAAAACCCAACTCAAATTGTTCTGGATTGTACTTAGAGGTTTACATATATGATATGTTATTTTTTGAGTGTTTCAGACGGCTTCAGTTGGTTTAAGGGATTAGGGCAGATTAGAGGGAGCATCAAACTTTGGCATATGGAAATTCAGAATCCCGTTGATCTTGGAAGAGGATGGCCTCAAGCAATATGTGACTAGTGTTGCAGTCGTGCCAGCAAATGCAACGTAGATCCTAGTTTTTTTCACAGAGAAAAAAACAACAGACGGTGCATTGATAATGAAGTTGTTACATCATAAGAGTTGGTTTATACCCAACCAAAACGCAAATCCTGCAATAACGACTAAACAGACCAACTAATTTAGAAAACAATAGAATAAAAAAAAAAAAAAAGACACAAAATTATGACTGCATATGACAGCAAAGAACCCAGAAAGAGAAAGGAGCTCTAGACAAAAGCATATCAGGAGAAGAGACAAACCATCAAGCAAAAAAGAAGTGTCCAGAACTAGTCACAGATCCTTGCACTAGAAAAATGGAAATGGATATACCCGAGATGTGTTGAGGTTCCACGCTTGGAGAGAAGGTTGTTGAAAAATGGCAACAAGAAATTCCAGTTTAATCTGTCCTTGAATTAAACTATGAATTAAAATAGAATTCTTTTCTCATAGCAATTTGAAAATAATTAATTAATTTAGGAAATTCGAATTGGAAGTCTTTTAGAAGACATGTATATGTTCTCCCTAACTTATAGGAGTTCAGGATGAATTAGTTAACACAATTTATTGAGTTAAGTCCAAATAAATTTGCTTCAATCAGTTTCAAGAACTAATAATGAGTAAACAGTCAGTTGGGATACTAGTGACCTAATTAGTGCTATTCTAGTTAACTGAAGATTCCACCATCAGAAACTCATGCATGTTGATTTTGAGAAAGACCTAGTTGAGACTGGAGTGCAGGGACAGTGTACTAATTGTTTTAGATTTTTCTGAGTTGCACTGGTAGTGCATGCAATCAGGAACTGATCCTTGAGGAATTGCACTATTTTTAGAGGCTTTATTTCCCTTTAAATACAAGTTATTCTTCATAGGAATTATACATTGGAATAGACACTTGGAAAGCTTGTGAATTGGCTAAGCTTTGGCTTTGCGCTTGCTTATGAGTTGGAGATTGAATTTGTTGAGTGCTCGGATTGTTCTAGAGAGAACAAGCATTGTAATTTCATCTTGACATTCCGAATTAATACAAAACAAGTAGTGCGATTTTGAGCTGTGGCTTTCCCCGAATATTTATTGTGTTATGTGCCTTTGATTCTCTTCCTCTATTGATTATTTTTTGCTCGACGTTTATGGGCTTCCGTTGTAAAGAATAGAAGTAGATTCTTGTCTCTTGTTTTAGTAGATTACATGAGCTTGCGAATCTACAGGTTTTTCTACAAAGGTCCACAATAGTGTTCTACTCTCGAAAAATATGGTGGAAAGATAGAGAATGAAAATTAGTTCGCATAGAAGAGATTTGTTCCATCCAATGGTTTAAAGATGGAATCTCAAAAGAGAAGACACCCTGAGCCCAATGTATTCACTTTGGAAGCCACAAAGATGATCTCATCCACCGCTAACCATAATGCACATCTTAGGACTCCCCAGAGGGCAAGCACCTCAGCATGTGTGTTAGTGCTAGAACCACCAGAGCAGAAGAAGTGATAATGATGTGAAGGGGATAGGGAGATAACAGTCCACACCCAAAGACACCCCCCTCAGAGACACCATCAAAGAAACCCCTTGGAAAGTTATGTCCAATACATTTGAAAGTCATGTCACTCTTTTTTATGTTGGAAGAAAGAGGACCAATCTCCAAGAAATACTCAACAACTCTGAGGGAAATATGTCTTAGATTTGGAGCAACATTGTCAAAAATGTAAACAATCTGACATCGCCAAAATCGCCCAAAACAAATACAAAGGAATGGTCATGTACATTTTGTTGTGTGTTTCCCAAGATTAAAGGCATGATAAGATGAAGGCTTTGTCCATAGTGTTGTTAATATTGAGCAAAGAATTGATCTCCTCCCAAACAACAAGGGCATAGGGACATATAGGGAAAAGATGCACGACAAGGCCAAGACAAGGCATATTATTCTGGATGGGGTCAAGGACCACATCGTACCTCACATAGAAGAAGATAATAAAGGAAAGAAGATGCGGGATGCAATCTATAAACTTGTTGTAGCGGCTAAAACCACCCTCCAAGATTTTTCCTTAGCTTTGTTTTGAAGCCTCCCTACCAACCTTCCACAACAGCATGTCTTGTCTTGTCAAGTACATAAGCTTCAGTGATTTTCTTGCAGAATGACAGCCTCTCCATCAAATCTTGTTGCATTCCCCTCACAGGTTGTTTCACCAAACTTGGTCCAAGTGCAGGCTGAGCAACTCCCTCAAGAATTATCCAATTCTGGAGGGAAACCAGCCTTCCCTCCAGAAATTGTGCAATCCTGTCACTGTTCACTGAAAAAATTGCGCAATTCCTCCCAGCGAGGCTGCTCAGCTTAGAAATTACGCAATTTTGGGCAGTAGTCAGCTGCTCTACCCAGAAATTGTGCAATCCCTCTAGGCAACCAACCCAGATCCCTCCCAAAAAATGCGCATTTTTTCCTCCCAGCTGAGTAGACTGTTGCATGCGCAGTTGAGTTGACCGGTTCCCTCCGAGACCGAGCAAAATTGATTTGCATGCATGGGTTGCTCCTCCCAAGGCAACTTGCACAGGCATCCCTTGTTCCAGGGATCTATTTTTAGCATTTGGAGGTTACATGCAAAGATCATTTCAGACCTCCCACCAATTGCCGTTTTCTCTAAATTTGTGGCATGCACGTTACAACCTCGATTTTATCAAAACTCATCAATCGGACACTACAGAGCTCATTCCTCACATCAATTTTGCAGCTCTGATATCCCATATTGCATCTAGGAGTCGTCGACACATTCAACTCAGTTATTTTGGGGTAAACCCATTTTTCACGTCTTGCGTTGCGTTTCTGGCGCTTTTTGTGTTTCACTTCGTATGAATATTGTCTGCTTGATTTCAGTGAGCGTTTGTTGTCGTTTTGATACATACTAGATTGTACTAGCACCGTTTTAGTTTTTGTTAACATCTCATAGTTGTCGCATGCATGAAACTGGTTTCGCACGGATGGTTGTCATTATTAACACTGATCACTGACACCAACACTTGACTTTGCTTCGAAGACCAAGCATATTTCGTATGGGTGACAACTAATAATCATAACTAACATAATAAATCTAATTATATATAATCAATTAATAAGTGATTCTTTCCAAGGGCCACATGACCTACCTCCTAAAAAACCTATGTTACTGGATCCGTCGGGCTTAATAGCTGGATCTACGGATCCCCGGATCGGAGACGGATTCGGATCCGGATCCGCAGAGATCGGTCTATTTTCTATTCGTGGGTAAAAATCATCAAATTCCAAAACGAGAAATTCATTGCAAGTCAACTGTCAATGGAATGGTCAGAAATAGATTAATGAATCCGTTAGCAGAAATAAACTAGGGAATTGCTTGCGACATAAAATTTATTATTTTTATCTTGAACATATTATAAATTTTAATAAAAGACGCTATAAACTTTCATGCAATTCAAGACGTTATAAACTTTGATGCAAGTTCATGGCGACAATTTATTATTTCTATGTTGACCATATTATAAACTTTAATAGTATTAAAGTTATATTATAAACTTTAATACACGTGACGTGAACTCATATTTATTAAACTTTAATAGTATTAAAGATATTATAAACTTTAATACATGTGACGTGAATTCTTATTTATTTAGAAGATATTTTAAAGTTCAAAAAGTAAGTTTATATTTTAACCAATTTTAATTCCTTTTCAAGTTTAAATGTAACTTTTCTAAAATAAGTATAAGTTTAATAATTTGCTTAATATAATTAATTGTAACTTAGTGTTTAAATATTTATAAATGTGCATTAATTATATTATGTAATTTTAATATTATTTTTAAAGCATTAAATTGGAGTTTATATAAATGATGCATTAATTATATTATGATTAATTTAATAATATTTTTTAAAGCATTAAATTGGAGTTCTATATTTAAAATCACATAGTTTTTTTATTTTTATATAAATTTAATTAATGTTTAATTAATTTTTTATAAATGGATACATTAAGAATTATATATATAATAATTATTTATTGCATGTAAAAATTATATATTAAAATATTGGCATATGTTTTTATTTTTATATTTGTATAAATTTAGTTTTTATTTTTATATTTATATAAATTTTAATTTTAAAAATTATAAAATATTTTATATTTGCTTGTACTTGCCGTTTCTTTGTCGTTTCCGGATCCCGGGTTTTCAAAAAACTGGCGGATCCGTATCCGAATCCGAATCCAGATCCAGATCCGGATCCGAATCCTGGTAACTTAGTAAAAAACTATTTATACAATTAATCTTTCTTTGCACTGTATCTCATCATCAGTTCATATGCTATCAAAAATCAATTTATCTTGTTGAAAAGGTAAATCTGAAAATGAAAACCTCATGAAACACCAATCAGATATTAAAATTATTTTTTCCCAAACAAATGTGGGTGGTATATCTGAGTAATACACCTACTGAAATTACAAAACAACAAACATATCTGCAGCAACAACACTCGTAAAATTTTGAATTAGCTCAAAAAAAATTATTACAATGGTCAAATACAAGAGATAGATGCTCCAGATAAGTGGGCATTCCCCTTAATTAAATTTTCTTCAATGAAGTTCCTTTCTAAATCTTATCACAAGCATGCCCAAAGAATAGAGACAAACCAGCAGATGAAGAAGATGTTCAAACTCTCAGAACTCTTCTAAACTGACAAACTAACTGTTCTGGGAGGTGTTGTGTTTGTAGCATCAAAGGATCTTCTACATAGGCCAAGTGCCTAACAAGCAGGAGAGAGTCCATTTTAGGTACTTGTTCAAGAAGCACAGGTATTATTATTTCTTTCCTAGGTTTTAACTTAAGAAAAGCACATTAATTAAATTATTGATTTATGTTAGCTATTGGGCTAAAGTTTCCAAGGATAAATCATTTAATTAATTAAGTGACTGAATCCGCCCCCGACCCCTTAGGAAGGGTGTCACAGAATCCGCTAACCTAAGGTGGTTCCCATAGGCTAAAGCGGGAAAATATTTAATAAAGTGGACTTAAATTTCCTACGGAAAACATTATTAAGTCCAAAAAGGAAAAAGGGTAATATTTCCTAGGCAAGTGAAAGTCACTTTGACTTTATAAAGTGAAATATCATAAAATGACTTTATAAAAGTTGATTTAAGAAAAAGGGAAGGTGAAAAGGCAACCCTAAACCCATAAAAGAAAGAAAATGAGGAGACTCTCCTCATTCATACATTTTTGAGTTTGGGGAAAGAGCCCTTACAGATAGTATGAGGGAGAAGTTTGGGGTATTGGAACCCTAGCTGCCATAGCAGACTTCGGTGTTGAAACTAGACACTCTAGTTTGGATTTGAGAGTGAAGTCACTCATATTTCACCACTGAGCTTCAATAGAGTGAAAGATTTTATTCATCACTCATAATGGGTTATTGAGGTGTTATCAGTTGATTTTATTCACTGATGTTATGTTTTTCATAAATCTCTTTTACAGGGATGGCCATGAACAAATCTGGAAGTCTGGGGTTTGAAAGGAGGGACCAATAAGTTACAGGCTTCAAATCTGAAGGAAATGGTGTTCCCTTTTCTCACATGTCGAATTATTCACTGTTCTGGAGCTCAAGTTTGGAAAGATAAGTGACAGGAATAAGTTCTGAAATGAGAACTACTTATTCCCACAGTGAATCGAAGCTTTGAGGAGCATATTACCTCATTCTCAAAAGGCCGAGTTACACATCTTTGCTAGGTTGTGACTATTGTTCACAAAGGAGAGTGTTTCATAGTTAAATCTGCACCGATTCCTCTCTCTCACTTGCTAGCCGTGACCAGACACAGTTGTTGGACATTTTCTGTTTATGCAAGCTTATTCCTACAACACACAAGGAGGAAGACTCAACAGACCCTTTATTCAGTCAACCTCGGACTGTGTGTGAGTGTTGATGCTTTCTGAGGCTTTGTTGGGCAGCATATAAAGGAGGAACGGCTTAGTATATAGCGTGGTTGTCCTTCTCTTGATTCCTGAGCAGTCTACATCCTTGTGGGAGCCTTTCCCTTACTTCTGCTAGCAGCCAAGCGTACCAGGTACCATAATATAACTCAATACTGTGTATTTTCATTAATGTTGAGAACTGTGAAATTTGAATACATATGACTGCCCAGATTACCTTTCTCAATGATTTTATTAAAAATCTGAACTTGAATAAAATATCAGTGGCTATTTGAGGTCAGGTTTCTTCATGAAAATTCAATGTGCATGTGTGCCATAAACATATTTCACCTACAGCAGAGTGTTTGTGACTTGTCTGATGAAAGTTCTCACTGTGATATCAAAACAAAAATTACAGAAATTTTATATTGGAATCTTACATAATCTCCACCACTGATCTAAGAGGATTAGAATTTAATCCTATCCCTCTATCACTTTGGAGATTAGGGATTTAGCTCAACAAAAAATTATAAAGAAAGCCTATGGGAGAGGATGAAGACACAATGTTGTGATTGAGAAACCGATTTTCTGGAGTGAGAGCATCAGTGACTGAAGAGAACAAGGAAGTGTGCAGCAAGGGTTTTCAGAAAAAAAAAAAATTAGAGACCAAGTCCTTGGATCAGTGATGCGGGGGAGCGCCCCCCCCCC